>JAJOOH010000782.1:0-88158 GCA_029582605.1 Solanum gracilifrons
ATATTTATAGGAAAAAGGGTCTGAAAAATACTTCAACTTTGGCTGAAATTGTTGTTATGATACCAAACTTTATAGAGGACCTTTTACCCCCCTGCACTATTTAATAGTGTATTTTAAAGGCATATATGTGCCCACGTGGACACGTTACTATTTGTAATTATACAATATTTATGATGTCCATGTGGGCATATATATACCTTTAAAATACACTATTAAATAGTGCAAGGGGTAAAAGGTCCTTTCCAAAGTTCGGTATCGTAACAACAATTTCGGCCAAAGTTCAGATATATTTCAGACACTGTTACCATATATATATATATATATAAATATATATAAAAGTAGTATTTGATTGTTAGGAAGGCTTAGGATAAGAATTTAGATTTACATGATCCTTTAATTATATTTTTACCATTTAAGGGTATTGAGATTAGCGTTAAGTCAATAATCCTTAGTCTAGGTTGATCATTTGCATAGGTTGTAGCTATAGAATCCTTAGGGAGTGTTAAGTTTGAATACAAAATATGATGGTATTAGTTATGTTGGTATAAGTGATAGCGCTCAAATTACCCTAAATACAATTAGAAGAGTAAACGATCGTTAGCAATAAAAACACCCAACAAAGAGTTAGGGTTGAATTCCATAAGGAGTGGTTTAAGGATGAGAATTCAATTGGGAATTAAGAATGCAAATTTAATCATTGTAATACTTTAGAAGAATTGGGTGGATAATTCCACTAAATTTACGAAGAGTGTTTTAGTATCAATTATTGCAATTAAACTAAAAAACATGGATTTATCATGTAAGAGAAGTTCTAGAGGTGTGGGGATTAATATTAATGTCAAATAAGGGTACAAGTGTTTACTCAATAGAGCTATACAAACATGGATAGGCTAGGTAATCTTCAGTGACACTAATCTCCATTTGATCTCATAGCATCATGTCATAAAATCTCCTTTCGATCTAATCTATGTAAATAACATATACCCCCAGCCCATTACCTTGCGGGATCTCTCTTTTGATCAAATTTTGCAACACGAGATGAACCATACTTCTCTTTCGAGCAAAGTATATAAATCAAAAATACATTGCATGCATCAAGTTATTCACCCACTTCAATTGATCTCTTTCGAGGATCAATCAAATAAGTATACTAGTGTAACACCCCGAATCCAAAACAGACCAAAAATGAAGATTTTGAGAAGTTGCAGGTGCAACTTACGGTCACCATCCATGGACTGTAGGTCAGACCACAGCCCGTGCTGGTGGTTCGTGGTTCAACACTGCAACCCCTTCCCAAACCAGCTCAGAAAAGTCGGATAAGTTTCGACTCACGGACAGACCCACGGTCTGTGGATTAGACCACGGTCCGTGGTTTATGTCCGTTGATCGAGACCTCCTTTACCCAGCCTCTGACAAAAACTACTGCTGACCAGAACGGACCATCATTCGATCCATGGTCCATAGGTCTGACCGTAGATGAGGGTCAACAGTCAGTTAGCTGAAAATTGTTGATAGATCAACTTCAGATGGTCATAACATTTATAACAAAAGTAATTATGTGTCCCATGACCTATGATATGATAGATAATTGAATCCTCTTTCCAACGCCACCGAGTTTGCTAAAATCTGACCTCCGAGTAAAAAGTTATGCCCGCTTTAGTGAAGCTCTGTCGGGCAGACTCGATCGATGACTCCAATTGATGGACCGTCGATTGACCTACGGCCCATAGATCCAGTCCGTCGGTCACTCCAACAACAATTAAGTTAGGGGTCTTTTGGTCTTTTCCTATTTCGTTTAACCCCTAAGGTACGTTGTTTAGACCCTAAATCATGAGGATTTAGTCAATTTAAGCCTAGAAACATAACTAGAAATTATCCAAGTCAAATCATTAATCAAAATTTAGAAAATTAGAAGCAAGAGAGGAGAAAAAGGTCAAGAACCCTAGTTCGAGAATGCAGAAAGTTTTATTCAGTTCCATCCCAGAAATCAAAGGATTTCTCTGTGAAATTTGTCACCAGGTATGTGGGATTTCACTAGTGGGTTCCTTTTGCCCATTAGGTCCCTAGAATTCAGTCAGATTCTTGATTCCAAGATTATGAACAGACCTAGGGTTTCTAGAATTTCAACAGATCATCATGAATTAGTTATTTAAATGTTCAGAATCAGATTATCATGTTATTGCTCAGTTTATTGCATGAATTTCAGAATCCTAGCTATGTATTTCTTTAGTTCTTGAATTACACATGCTAGGTTAGATATTTCAGTATTCAGTTATACATGCCTCAGTTACTAATGCATCATTATCAAATTAGTTGTTGTATTCTCAGTTTGCATGTTCAGTTTTGAGCTATCCAGTATTTACAGAAATTCAGTCATAACCAGTTAACCAGTTAATTCATTCGGAGTAGCCTAATACCGAGTTGGACTAGGGTTCAGCGTACCCATATAGTCCCAGAACTACGAGCCACGTAGGTCTAAGTCCCCTCTATGGGCAACATCAGTTTAGTGATCACGCCAGCATGCCTCTATACCTCTGGTAGGGTATATTGGGTGCTCGCTATGGGGCGTACACATCGGACTCCACATTTAGCTCATATGGTTTTATTGTCGGTTATTAGTACCTACCACAGTTCAATCAGACTCTATTGCATTGACCACATTTACAATTCATTCAGTATTCAGTCAGCATGTTATAAATTGGTCATTGCATTCAGTTAGCTCAGTATTCAGCATCTATATCATGTCTAGATTATTTCATTGTTTTATTACTTTGTTCAGTTATATGTTATTTCAGCTTTACTCTATTATGTATGCTCAATACCTTTTAAGTACTGACGCATACGTGCGCTACATCTTCTCGTGATGTAGGTTCAGGTTCTCATTATCCAGATCATGCTTAAATCGGTTTTGGATCTCCAGTTCAGCAGAAGTCTTCAAGTCCAGCCCCTTGATCAGCTAGTATTCCATCCCCCAAGTTTCGTAATGATCAGAAAGGTAGGGCGTCAGACTCTAAGTCTCAAGGTAGTGTTTCAGGCACCAAAACTTACCCAACTTGCCCGAAATGTAGTAAGAACCATCCGGGCAAGTGCCTTGCAGGTGCGGAAGGATGTTTTGGGTGTGGTCAGTTTGGTCATAGATTTAAGGATTGTCCTTCTAGACAGGGTCAAGGAGGAAATAATGGTAGAGCTCAGTCTACAACTTCAGCAGCACCAGCAGGTCGCCAGACTCAGCAAGGTAATTCATCTGGTACAGGTGGCGGACATCACCAAAATAGGCTCTATGCTCTTCAAACTCGTCAAGATCCGGAATATTATCCTGATGTAGTTACTGGTACGTTATGAGTCTTTGATCTTGATGTTTATGCATTGTTAGATCCAGGGGCTACTTTATCTTTTGTAACTCCTTACATATCAGTCCAATTCAGTGTTAGCCCAGAAATTCTTTAGGAACCCTTCTCAGTCTCTACTCTAGTCGGTGACACAATTATAGCTAGACTGGTATACATAAATTGCCCTATCACAGTTTCTCAAAAAGTCACCTCAGCAGATCTTGTAAAGTTAGAAACGGTAGACTTCGATATCATCTAGTTCGGGTTAATGATTCTAGTTTCGAATCCCTAACTCTTGAGTCAGTCCCTATAGTCAATGAGTTTCCAGAAGTGTTTCCAGATGATCTTCCCGGAGTTCCTTCCGAAAGGGAAATTGACTTTGGAATTGATCTCCTTCCAGATACCCAGCCTATTTCTATTCCTCCTTACAGAATGGCTCCAACTGAGCTTAAGGAATTGAAAGAGCAGTTGAAAGACCTTCTAGATAAGGGCTTCATCAGACCTAGTATTTTTCCATGGGGTGCACCAGTGTAGTTCGTAAAGAAGAAAGATGGTTCTCTTAGAATGTGCATTGACTATAGGCAGTTGAACAAAGTCACAATCAAGAATAAGTATCCCATCCCCAGGATTGATGACTTGTTCGACCAACTTTAGGGTGCTAGTCATTTCTCCAAGATAGACCTAAGATCGGGTTATCATCAGCTTAAAGTCAGTGATAGTGACATTTTGAAGACAATCTTCAGAACTCGGTATGGTCATTACGAATTTGTAGTTATGTCATTTGGACTAACCAATGCTCCTGTAACTTTCATGGATTTGATTAACAGAGTGTTCAACCAGTACTTCGACTTCTTCGTTATCGTCTTTTTTGATGATATCCTCATTTACTCTAGGAATGAGGAAGAACATGCGAGTCATTTGAGAGTTGTTCTGCAAACTCTCAAAGATCGCCAGTTATTTGCAAAATTTAACAAGTGCGAGTTTTGGTTACAATTCGTTGCTTTCCTTGGGCATATTGTGTCTAGTGAAGGAATTCGAGTAGATTCCCAGAAGATAGAAGTAGTGAAATAATGGCCCAAACCTACCTCTGCTACAGATATTAGAAGTTTCTTAGGTCTAGCGGGCTATTACAGATGGTTCGTGGAAGGATTTTCATCCATAGCTTCACCATTGACTAGGTTGACTCAGAAAAAGGTTAAGTTCCAGTGCTCAGATGATTGTGAGAAAAGCTTCGCCGAATTGAAAACTAGGTTGACTACAGCTCCTGTCTTGACTCTACCAGAGGGTTCAAATGGTTATGTGATCTATTGTGATGCATCCAGGGTCGGCCTAGATTGTGTGTTGATGCAGCGAGGTAAGGTTATAGCTTATTCTTCCATACAACTTAAGATACATGAGAAGAATTATCCGACTCATGACCTCGAGCTTACAGCAGTGGTGTTTGCACTCAAGATTTGGAGACACTACTTGTATGGTGTTCATGTAGATGTGTTCACAGACCATAAGAGCCTCCAATATGTATTCACCCAGAAAGAGTTGAATCTTCGCTAGAGAAGGTGGCTTGAGTTCCTCAAAGATTATGACATGAGAGTGCATTACCATCCAGGTAAATGTAGTAGCAGATTCTCTTAGCAGATTATCCATGAGTAGTGTAGCACATGTCGAAGAAGAAAGAAAGGAGCTAGCAAGGGATGTTCATAGACTTGCTCACCTAGGAGTTCGCCTTATGAGCATATCAGATGGTGGTGTAACGGTTCAGAATGGGGCAGAATCTTCTTTGGTAGTGGAAGTTAAGGAAAAGCAAGACAGTGATCCGATATTACTTGAACTAAAGGGTGCAGTCCATCAACAGAGAGTTGAGGTTTTCTCCCAAGGGGGAGATGGTGTGCTTCGCTACCAGGGTCGATTATGTGATCCTAATGTGGGCGAGTTGAGACAAAATATTCTTGTAGAAGCCCATAACTCCAGATACTTTATTCATCCAGGTGCCACTAAGATATACCGCGATCTGCGGGAAGTCTCTTAGTGGAATGGTATGAAAAGAGATATAGCAGATTTTGTGGCTAAGTGCCCCAATTGCCAGTAAGTCAAGGTAGAACATCAGAAACCAGGAGGCATGACTGAAGAGATTGACATTCCTACTTGGAAGTGGGAAGTGATCAACATGGACTTCATCACAGGTTTAACTCGTACTCCCAGGCAACATGACTCAATTTGGGTGATTATTGATTGGGTTACTAAGTCTTCTCGCTTTTTGGTAGTCAAGACTACAGATTCTGTAGAGGATTACGCCAATCTTTACATTAATGAGATTGTGAGGTTTCATGGGGTTCCTTTTTCTATCATCTCAGATAGAGGTCCACAGTTTACCTCTCATTTCTGGAAGTCATTTTAGAAAGGTCTTGGTACTCAGGTTAATCTTAGCACAATATTTCATCCACAGATGGATGGTCAAGAAGAGCTTACCATTCAGACCTTAGAGGACGTGTTGAGAGCTTGTGTGATTGACTTTAAGGGTGTTTGGGATGATCACCTTTCTCTTATTGAGTTCGCCAATAACAATAGTTACCATTCCATCATTCAGATGGCCCCTTCTAAGGCATCGTATGGGCGTAGGTGTAGATCTCCAGTTGGTTGATTTGAATTAGGTGAAGCAGCCTTGATAGGACCAGATTTGGTCCTTGATGCTACTGAAAAAGCGCAAATCATTAGAGATAGACTTAAGATTGCCCAGAATCGCCAGAAGTCTTATGCAGATATGAGAAGAAGGGAACTAGAGTTCCATGTTGATGATTGGATTTTCCTAAAAGTGTCACCTATGAAGGGGGTGATGAGATTTGGCAAGAAAATGAAGCTTAGTCCAAGATATGTAGGCCCTTACCGGATCTTGAAAAGGATTGGTAAAGTGGCTTATGAGTTAGAGTTGCCAGCTGATTTAGCAGCAGTGCATCAAGTCTTTCACATTTCACTTTTGAAGAAGTGTGTGGGTGATCCAGCATCAGTAGTGCCATTAGAGACTATGGCTGTAAAAGATAGCCTTTCTTATGAGGATGTACTAGTTGAGATTCTCGATCGTCAGGTTAGAAGGTTGAGAAACAAAGAAGTCGCTTCAGTCAAGGTGTTGTGGAGGAGTCAGTCCGTAGAGGGAGCTGCTTGGGAAGCAGAAGCAGCCATGAAGTCCAAGTATCCTCACCTCTTTCCTTCCGATTCCATTCCAGCATGAGATAATAGTTCCTCTTCATTTTTTCATTCATTCATGAGTAAATTCAGTCTTAGAATTATGTTCCTTCAGTTGTACTTGCATTTTTAGCGTATTTGCATGTTCTTGGAAATCAGTTCAGTCAGAAATTCAATTCTCAGTGTTTAGTGGTAGGGATTGCAAGCCTCTCCCTCAATTTCAGCTAGTTTAGTCTTCATTCGAGGACGAATGGTCCCAAGGGGGAGATAATGTAACACCCCGAATCCGAAATAGACCAAAAATGTGGATTTTGAGAAGTTGCAGGTGCAACTTATGGTCACCATCCATGGACCGTAGGTTAGACCACGGCTTGTGTTGGTGGTCCGTGGTTCACCACTGCAACCCCTCCCCAAACTGGCTCAGAAAAGTCAGCTAAGTCCCAACTCAAGGACAGACCCACGGTCCGTAGATCAGACTATGGTCTGTGGTTTATGTACGTGGATTGAGACCCACTTTACCCACCCTCTGACACAAACTACGGTCGACCAGAACGGACCGTCATTTGATCCACGGTCCGTAGGTCTGACCGTAGATGAGGGTCAACAACCAATTAGCTGAAAATTGTTGATGAGTCAACTGCAGATGGTCATAACATTTAGAACGAAAGGAATTATGTGTCCCATGACCTATGATATGATAGATAATTGAATTCTCTTCCTAACGCCACTGAGTTTGCTAAAATCTGACCTCCGAGTAAAATGTTATACTCGTTTTAGTGAAGCCCTGTTGGGCAGACTCGACTGACGACTCCAATTCACGGACCGTCGATTGACATACGGCCCATAGGTCCAGTCCGTCGGTCACTCCGACAGCAATTAAGTTAGGGGTCTTTTGGTCTTTTCCTATTTCGTTTAACTCCTAAGGTACGTCGTTTAAACCCTAAATTATGAGGTTTTAGTCAGTTTAAGCCTAGAAACATAACTAGAACTTATCCAAGTCAAATCATTAATCAAAACTTAGAAAATTAGAAGCAAGAGAGGAGAAAAAGGTAAAGAATCCTAGTTCAACAACGCAACAAGTTTTCTTCAGTTCCATCCCAGAAATCAAAGGATTTCTCCGTGAAATTCATCACCAGGTATGTGAAGTTTCACAAGTGGGTTCCTTTCGCCCATTAGGTCCCTAAAATTCACTCAGATTCTTGATTCCATCATTATGAACAGCCCTAGGATTTCTAGAATTTCAATAGATCATCATGAATTAGTTATTTAAATGTTCCAAATCAGATTATCATGTTATTTCTCAGTTTATTGCATAAATTTCAGAACCCTAGCTATGTATTTCTTTAGTTCTTGAATTACACATATTAGGTCAAATATTTCAGTATTCAGTTATTAATGCAACATTATCAGATTAATCGTGGCATTCTCCGTTTGCATGTTCAGTTTTGAGCTATCCAGTATTTACAGAAATTCAGTCATAACCAGTTAACCACTTAATTCATTGGGAGTAGCAAAATATCAAGTTGGACTAGGGTTACCCATATAGTCCCAGAACTATGAGCCACGTAGGTGTAATTCCCCTCTATGGGCAACATCATTTTAGTGATCACGCCAACATGCCTCTATACCTCTGGCAGGGTGTATTAGGTCCTTTCGATGGGGCGTATACATCGGACTCCACAGTTAGCTCATGTGGTTTTATTGTCGGTTAGTAGTAGCTCCCATAGTTCAGTCAGACTCTATTGCATTGACCACATTTACAATTCATTCAGTATGCAGTCAGCATGTTAGAAATTGGTCATTGCATTCAGTTAGCTCAGTATTCAACATCTATATCATGTACAGATTATTTCATTGCTTTATTGCTTTGTTCAGTTATATATTATTTTAGTTTTACTCTATTCTGCATGCTTAGTACCTTTCAAGTACTGACGCATACATGCGCTACATCTTCTCGTGATGTAGGTTCAGGTTCTCAGCATCCAGATCATCCTTAGATCGGTTTCTGGTCTCCAGTTCAGCAGCATCAGTGGTGAGTCCTCATTCTTCGAGGACAATAGTCATGTTATCTTTCAGTTTTCTGTCTTTTAGTTTCAGATTTTCAAAACTTAGTTGGGGCATGTCCTAGCACTTCTAGTCAGTTTAGAGGCATATTTCAGACATAGTTAGATTCTGCTTAGTATTGAGTTAATATCTTCTTTGTATTAAACTCATAAGTTTTCATTTATCTCAGTTATAGTATATGGGTATTTCCCATCATTTCATTTTTATTTATGATTTAGCTTCCACATCAGTTTATTATCTTTAGTATGCTCATGATCATGCCAGCAGGGTTAGCTTGGGATCACTTGTGGTCCTAGGTCCCATGTCCGCGTCTCGGGGGTAGCTCGGGGTGTGACAATTAGGATTAAATTTGCAACCCTAACCCATGAATTAACCCCATTCTAAATAAATTGAATCCATGGACAAACATCAATAAAATAGAGCAAAGCACAACAACAAATAGTTAGAAATCAACAACAATCTTCAATACCCACTTTAGGTTTTATTCACAATTTCCAGTTACAAGAGTATTTGAAAAATCCAAAATCTAAGTAAAGAATCAAGTTCTTCATACAAAAAATAAAGTATATTAGAACACTGAATTTTGGAAATGTAAAGACTCTAGATCCAAACATCTCTATTCTCTCTCTCTCTTGGGCTATTTATAGTTTCCCCAAAAATTAGCTCAAAATTTCATACGCGACTCACTTGGCGACATTAGTCGGGCTCGCTTAACTCATTCGATGGATCGCCATTTTCTCTTTTGCTTGCCCTTATTTTGCTTCAGGCTTCATGTGTTTGACCCTCAGTTGGTGAACTCGATTGAGTCTGCCTTTCACATTCGGCGGATAATCGATTACCACATTGTTTGCCCATATTTTCCAATCATCACACAACCTAGTTTATGAAACATTTCAAGGGTCTTTTCATGCTTGTGTTAGGGCTGAGAGTAAAGGTATGATCAATTTGGCTTAGTGACTTTGCCTTTTCAAAGCAATTTTGTATTGTTCTTCACCTCTTCTCATGTTTTTCTCATTCTTTTTAATTGGAGACTAAAACTTCATTTTTTCATTTAATTTATTAGACACCCCTCTTATTTCATAACCTTCTTTTTCATTTCATCTTCAAGCTTTTGTTCAAACATAGTTTTTTTTATAAGGATGGGTTTCTTCTTTTTACAACAAACTTCAAGGTTGAGTCTGACTTTTCTTTTCTCACTTTTACTTGGCTTTCTTTCTTCCTTTCTTTCTACACTCCCAAGTTAGGAATTTGTCCTAAGTTGTCTATTAAAACAAACCAATTCTTTGATAATTATTTTTGGATGAGAAGTTAGGGATATATTTGGTTCAAGAGGTTTCAACAAGGTTGAAAACAAAGGGTTTAGGCTCAAATGGTGACAATATGAATGTACACCCTCACAAGGTAGACACAAAAGACATGAACATTTGGTTTTCTACTCAAAATATGTCCCTAAGATCATTTCTTGCATTCACCAAGGTTATATAATTAAACTAGCAAGGTAAATTCTAGGAATGAACAAGCATGCTTTAAAGTAAGACCTCACCACACATGGAAATACAAACCCAGTCATTTAGCATAACTCTACAAAATCAAGGACCTTGTATATGATGTTCGTTCCAAGTCTCACATCAATACTCAACTAGTCAAAACAAGAATCTAAAAGATCATTCAAAAGTAAAGTCACACAGATTTCTTTTTGCCACATCAACACAATATACATCTCTCATCATGAGTAATATTCAATACATTGATATTTGGCATATTAATTCCTCAAATTTCAATAATTAAAACACAATACAAAACTTAAAACTCATGGAGAAATACTAAGAGAGATAAAATGAGACAAACTAAAATATTATAAAGAAAATCAACATATGACAATATCTCAAAATAAAAATGAAATAACTAAATATAGTCCAAAATGGGGAATATAAAAATAGCCACAAAGAGCGATGTGCACTCCAACTTGGTGATACACCGAGTGGGTTTTAGTGAGCTAAGACAAGACTGTCGAATGGGACAGTACTCAGGTCACGTATTAAAGCACAAAAGGCAGTTTGGTACTTACTCGGAGATTCGCCAAATCACTTGGATGAGCTAATACAAGCCCACCGAATAGGTAATTTTCAGCCACTGTCTATTTTCAAAATTTCAACACAAATACGCAACAATACTCCATACCCAATTATTTTTACAGGTTACCCACATTCTTTACTACCCTTGGGTACTCAGACTTCCACATGATTTCAAAATGTATTGCCTAAATTCATGATATTCCATTAAGAAATTCATCACTCTATCTATCATTGGGAAAATTCAAGTCTTCGGGGCTACACCGGGCTAATAAGACTACACTCACATTCAATTTAAACAAGAACCAACACAAATAAGGATGCAATTTCAATTTTAAACCTTTACAACATATTTTAACAAGTTCAGGAACAAAATCAATTATCCTTACTTGTGGGCACAGTTCAACATAATGCATTAAGCACTACCCACACAAATTATACATTAATATATCAACATTATTACCAAGCCCATATCAAAACATCATGGTTTATCTCAAATAACAAGATAGAGCTTGAAAAGTATCCTTAAATATGCTAACTAAGCACAAAATTGAGAGGAATAAGTCTGGGATCAAGAGGCAAGAACTCCACCACAGCACAAGCAAGTAAAATCACACAATTGAGGTAACAAAAGCACAATACCTGAAACTCTGACCAATTATAGAACTGTGTAAACATACCTTGAATCTGCAATAACTAAAGGTTTTCGTGAAGGATCGCATGTCAAATCATCATCATTATTCCACCATGCAACATCGTCCACTCCAAAGTTATCAACATAATACTCCAAGCCCTAACCAATTCAAATTTGTAGTCTCCATTAAAACCCTATTGGAATCTAACGTAACAAATCTAAAATCACTTCCTAATACCTGATTCCAAAGGGAGACAAAGGTCTCATCCCCAAACTGGCAAACAACGAATCTGCTCCAATAGAAAAGATTGAACTCCCACATAGGACGACACCTACTTTGAATGCCTTAAGCCAAAGGCCTCTCCATAGTATAAAGAAAAGTCTAGACTTCTCATACTCATCACCTTGGATTAAGGTGTCCTCTACTACACTCTCCTTGTTCAGATTGTATAAAATAGAGAGGTCGTCCTTTAAAACCTCAATCCATCGGTGACTTTAAGGTCCCTCTTTCTCATAATGTACTAAAGACTCGTGTGGTCCGTGTAGACCTCACCTAGAACTCCATTTAATTACTGCCTCAGAATTTTAACCACAAAAACTATTGCCGTAAACTACAAATCATGAATGAGATTGTTACACTCATGCACCCTAAGATTCCTCGACATATAAACTATAGGCCTCAAAAAACTAATACATAACCAAAATAATGCCAAGTGTGTCACAATACACCTTTAAGCCATCACCCTCAACTTGAAAAGTCAATAAAGGAGTAGTAGTAAGTAACTTCCAGAGCTTTTGAAATCTTAACTCAAACTCCTAAGACCATTCAAATGCAACATCAAGGTGAGTCAACCGGGTCAAAAGTGATTCAATGGTGGAGAATCCCTCCACAAACCGTGGCACAACTTTTAATCTAGTAGAGGGATTAGGTTCATAACTAATAATTTAGTTAAGGATATACATCTTGCCCATTTAAACATTTATTTGATGTTAATATTGACATGGCACGGAATTTAACTTATGACGAAAAAACCCTCCCAGAATAATTTAAGCAAATAACTGACAAACTTTCCATGCATATATTATCCTCACACTTAAGGATGAAATAACAAGAATATTACCAACTTCTGAGTACCGAAATCAGCTGGTTCATGCTTCACACAAACATTCAAAACTAATAGTAAATTTTGTATATTACGAGACTTGGGTTTACACACCCCAAAAGAACAAAACATATAGACATACTTATATTACAACCCATGGTGACATGCTCAAATTAGTCCTCAAAATTTCATGTAAATATACAACACATAGATCATGTACAAGTCCCAAGGTTTATACAAAATATAGATGCCTATATGCAAATGTGATCTTCCTTAAGGCTCTCAAAATCTCCATCTCCAATGGCCAGCTTCTGCATCCTCTCGAACATTCCCTACGATAGAAACAACTATCTCTAAGCATATAGCTTAGTGGTGCAAAAACTATAGGTTCGGAGCCCTCAGATTCACCATGTTACCTTTCTCAAGTCATGGGCAGCATAATTGAATAAAATAAATAAATCAAGTAAATAATACGTAAAGAGTATCAAGTTTGATATTTAATGATCCAAATGTCAAGAACGCTCATAGTACCATTTTCCAAGAGATTCAACAACAAGGCTCGCCCAATATATACATCATGTCGTCACACCAAGCACAAGCAGATATTAAGATGGGCCGACGCCCTATATCAAGAATGATCAAAGCCCAATAATCAGGAGAACCAAGAACCATATTAAAAATGGCTTTCTAGTTCGTACTTAAAATGGACAATTTCCATTCTTAAGACGGACTAAAAATCCAGAGTCAAGACCGAAAATGATCCAAATCAAGAGGCATGTCAATAGTGACAAAGTCATAGCCATAAGCATGACAAGGTCCCAACAAAAGTACCAAATGATCAAACAATCCGTATAAGTGGGCGAGTTACTCAAGCGTCTTTAATGTCTTAAAGGATACCAACACGACAATGCAAAGTGACAAGGGGTAACCAAGGTACCAAGATCAACTTTCAGATATACCAGCAGCTAAAAGATTGCAAGTACAAGTTTATACACAAAACTCAGTGCGTAGCTTAGAAACAGTCCAACACAACTTCTAGAGTTCAAACCATAGACCAACCAACGTATCAAGGTCCTCAACTTGTTCACGAGTATATACAACCTTAAAATAAAATTAAATAACTTCTTTAATCCCTAGTATCTCAATAATGTTAATGTAAAACAGGATTATCATCACAAGTAAGCTTAGCTTATACAAATATGACTATGCTCCCAAAACAGTAATTCTGGCCAGCCTAGTACCTCATGTCGCAACTTAGATTTGAAAAGGAAAACGGCAAAACTGGACTGTATACTCTTCATGAAAGATGTAGGTACATATCTTAAGGTTTCAAACAATCTATAATCACCGCAAAATATATTTTGTAAAAAAAGATATCATCGATACACTAACAGTTGTTCATACAGGATTTCTAAATCCGAAATTTGGACAGAACTTGTCCTATGTTGCGTTCAATATTTTGAATCCATAACAGCTAAATTAGTGTTTTACATAAACATAAGAGTTATAGGTCCACGAATTAGCTTTCCAAATCATATTTATTCACTAAAAAATGAGTTCTAGAGAACGAGATATTCCAAAAGTACTAAACACTATGTAGCTCAAAAAGAGATTTCGACTACTCACCAAAGAGAAGGGTGTATCTCGAATTCCAGCCAAAAGGTCCAAGTTTTTCTCTTGTGATTTTGAGAGTAATATGGTTAGAGAGATTTCACCAGGTTTCTTAGAGCTAAGGAACAAGAATTTCACTATAGATGAGGTGTAAACATATAGGCTCATAGGTGATGTTTATCACATGCACAACTGCCTCCAAAAGGTGGCTGCCCAAAAAAAAGTTGGCTGCCCAAAATGCATACATATATACCTATATGTATAACCCTCACCTCCCTTTCAAGTTATACATAATTCTAATTAGAATATTACGCAAATACTCTGTAACACCTCGACTTTTCAAAACATCTAAATTAACTCGTATCTTTGTGGAAAGACAAGGAGGGTGAGTAATAAATTAAAAATGATGTGTTATGTGATATTTTAAGTGTTCAAGTGTTGTATCTCAAGGTTTGAAGCTAGGTAAGTGGCAAAATAAAACTTGGCGAAAGTTACCGTAAATTCCTTTTTAAAGATTTGTCTGAAATTTGGGTCAAATTTCTCGGACGTTTTCTCCCAATATATTAAGAGTTATGGTCCCCGCAAACTATGAAATCGAACGTCTACTAGTCTAGTTTCCAACGCATTAAACCGTTTGTTCATACGACTTTAGAATAGAGAGATATTCGCATTTTCGTGGGACTGCGCAAGCAGGCACGTGAGGTGGGGCCCTAAGTCGGTGGATTGTTACATATATCTACTTCTTCGATCTTTTTCTTCATTTTTAAGTTAGAAACCAGAGAAATTAGAGAAACCCATTTATAGGATCAAGTTAAGTATAGATTTTCTCGACTTAAGTCCTTGACGAAAGTTGTTCTACGCGTTGGGCTCATAATCATTGTATAATTTGTTTTATCGTTTGTGTAGCATATCACACTTTAGTGTTGGGACAGCAAGGGTTTGATTATATTTGAAGGTTTTGAGGTGTATTACGAACCTGAGATCGAGGTAAGATCCTTCTTTCATCGACTCTAGCTTTTATAAGCAGCAAATAGCAATTTGCGACGGAAATACATATCTTTTATCGTATTGTCATGGTATATTTTCTTTGTGTGTTGATTATGGGCCTACCTTGTTGTAGTAGTGAGGGAGTTATGAGTAAAAGTCGTTAGGCCACGTGAATTTAGCGGAAAAAAAGGTATGTTAAGGCTATTCCCTACTTACGACATGTTCTTTTACATACTTGATATACTTGTAGCCGTTATTGTTGATTATTGGCTGCTTGAGTTGATATAATCCTCCCTTTGTCGGGATTCTTATTCAGTTTGTAACGTCCCTATGTTGGACATGACTTAGAGGCTATTTGTTCAGGTTGCTTATAACTAGATTGCTCTCTTTTAACGATTTGATTGTTATTATTGCCCTTGGGGCTATTGTGGTTAGCTGCAGGAATGTGATTTATGCCTAGAAGGGCTATGTTCAGCCTACGGGGTTAAATGTATAACTAAAAGGGCTATATGTTGCCTACGGGGCTATATTGATGCCTAGAAGGGCTATAAGTTGCCTATGGGGCTATGTTAACACCTAAGAAGGCTATGAGTTGTCTATAAGCTATGTTGATAACTAAGAGAACTATGTGCTGCTATGGGGCTATATTAATGCCTAAGAGGGCTAGGTGATTGCCTATAGGGCTAGGGGACTATCGATAGGGGTATATAGACTGATTGGAACCTTCCGGGCCTATGGGGGCCTGAGTAGGTGATCTTAAGTGCTGTTTGTACCTGCCGAGCTTATGGGGGGTCTGTTAGGTTGTTATTTTATTATTTTTGATAAGTTTAGATTTAGGAGCAGGTCAATACACTTATCTTATCCTTGATTTATTTATTAGATTATTCCAGTATATTAGGATACTTGATCATAGCTTATTGCCTTTCATACTCTGTACATTATTTTGTACTGACGCCCCATTGCCTGGGGGCGCTGCATTCATGGATGCAGGTCTTGACAGACGACTGAGTAGACCTCCTCAGCAGCAGGATTGACTTATATCCGGTTGGCTAGCCCCTTTCCTCCGGAGCTGCCAGTGTTTGGAGGTTTGCTAGATTTTGTTGTACATATTTTTATGGGTAGGCTGGGGCCCTGTCCCGCCAATCGCTAATTCTCTTAGAGGCTTGTAGACTAGTGTGTGGGGTTTACAACTACGTTATGGCCATGCTGGCCTAGTTTGTTGGTTTGCTGTAGCTTGTTAGTTGTGTGATGCATTGTCTTGTTATATACATGCTTTTAGTTTTGGTATAGAGATCATGGTGGCCTTGACGGCCCAATCAGGACTTCTGTGCTAGTTGACAATTTATTTATATGAACTCTTGGGAGTAGCTGTTTCTTTTGTAGATCTGTTGACAGGGGCCTTGCTGGCCGAGGGCTCAGTTTTAAGCCGAGATATACTTGTTTGTTTTCTTAAATGCATGTGACTGCCATGCGCTAGTAGCAAATGGTTTAGCAGAGTCGGCTCGGGCCTGAGTTTTGGCCTTAGGAGCTAGTTGCGGCCCTTGTGTTTGGGGCGTGACATACCCCAATACAATACCTTAAATTACGATCACAATTTATGTTAAGCAAGTTTGCAAATATCACAACATTTCAAGTTCCCAAATTGAGAATAAAGCATATTCTCGTAAGTAAGCAATGGTGTATCGGCATGCGAATGTTGGTCTAGTATTTAGGGGTGTTACACAAGATGTCATCAATGAATATAATGGAAAAGGAATAAAGGTAAGGCCTGAACACATGCCTCATCAAATCCATAAAGCCAGCATAGGCTTTAGTCAACCCAAAAGACATCACAGGAACACATAATGATCATAATGAGTCCTAAATATGGTTTTTTATAACACTCAAACTACTCCTCAAAACTAGCAAAAAGAGTAGGTGATCGTCGTAAATAAAAATACCCAACTAAGGGTCAGGGTCAAATCCCACAAAGAACAAATTGTCAGCGATTATAAAGATAAAGGCTAACTATATACTAGCTTGAATGTAAATATACAAGGTACAAAATTATTGAATAGAAGGTAATTTTGATAACAAGGGTCACAATGATATTAGGCAAGGGATGTATGGAAATTGGGAAAATTCAAGATTTAATCAAAACTCAATCATCCATTGCAATTCAATCCAAGCTCATTCGATAATACGTAGTCTAGGTCAATATAGGTTAACCATAATCTCTTTTTGGTCTCAAAAGACTATTTCATGACATCTCCTTTCGATCTCAATCATTTAATTCAACAAAACAACCTAAACCTTAACTTAGACCTCTCTTTCAAGCAAGTCTTGCATTCAACAATGAAACCTCAATTTTTCTCCTTTTGGTCTCAAATTCAAGATTCAAAGGTAAGATTTGATAATCAATCTAATTTTCCACTTCACAGATTCTATTTTTAAGCAACCCACGAAGATAAGACACTACAATTGAGTGTGCACTCTCAATCCAAAAATTCAAACATGAAAACTAAATTAAACATATTTCATGAAATCAAACATGGAAACAACGAATTCCAAAAACAATAGAGCAATATATCATATGCCAAAATAGCTTTGTCTATTTCTAGCACAGAAGCCCCAATTTCCTACACACAATTATACCCATCTTTATAGCAATTAAGAACAAGGAAATGAAAATGGGTAAAAGAAAGTTACTAAGATAGAATACAATCTTTGATTAATCCGCAACTGAAATGTGAGGCAACTTGCCTTCAATGTCTCAACCCCAAGAGTAAGATCTACAAATTAGTCCTCAAACTAAGCTAAGAGATGAATAAATATCCTAAAATCTGATATGGAATGTTGCATAGATGAACAATTACTATTTACGAGTATAAAAGGGGTTTTGGAAATCAATTTGGTGAAATTCTCAATTTGTCCAAGAGTTAAGCATTTTACCCTTTGCGGTCAGAACTAATCGCTCACCCAATTGCAATGAGCAGTGTCACTGGGTCACACGATAGCGAGATCCAAATATCTTAAGCAATTCTATAGAGACCGCTGCATCACGCGGTGACGATATGTAATTCTCAATCAATTCTACTTTCTTCCAATTTGACCTCTTATTGCTCTAATTCCACTTGGTTTCTTTAAATATCTTCTAAATGTATTCTACATTTCATTTTCCTACAAATATGAAGAAAACCAAATTAAAAGGACTGATTCTAAACCAAAGCAAGCCAAATAACTAATAAAAGATCCTGCAATGAGTGGAAATTCACCATTCACCAGTTTTCAGGATGTCCACTGACCTAATCCTCAACTAATAGTAATTGGATCTCAAATCAATTATCAAAAACAATACGACACCGTGCAACTTGTCAAAAAAATCATCAATACGAGGCATAGGGTAACTATGTGTTACTGTCACCTTAATTTAGTCGTATGTAGTAAATACAGAATTGCATAGATCGATCCTTCTTCTTCACAGGCAGGTTAGAGGCACCCCAATGGAACATATTATGCCAAATGTATCTCTTACACAAGAGATCCTGAAGCATAACATTGAGCTCCTTCAGCTCAGGCGCCATCCAATATGGTAGAATAGAAATAGGATAGGTGCCCGACTCAAGGAAAATGGAAAAATCAGTACCACCCTCTAGGGCATGACTAGGTAAGTCATTAGGAAACACAACTATGAACTTGCGAACTATATAAAATTATTCAACCGAAGGAACATCCCTACTCACGTTCTGCACATAAGCCAAATAATTTAAGTATTTGCTAGAAACTAATCTATGGGCTCTAATAAAATAGGTATTTCCAACTAACATGTGACTATATTACCGTACCACCGGTAGGATACCAAGCATAGGTAAGGTAACAGTCTTGGATAAACAATCCAAGACCGCAATGTAGGAGGATAACCTGTCCATGCTTAGGATAACATCAAAATACAATAAGTTCAATAGGGTGGTACACCCCTTGATAGTCACCAAACAAGATTGAAACAACTAATCCAATATTAAAGACTGAACCAAGTAAGTCGACACACACAACGATGCTTCCAAGGGCTATGAAATCATACTTAACCAAGAAGAATAATACGCAAACACATATGAAAAAGTAGTGCCCGAATAAGATAAAGTCGAGGCAGACTGATGGCATAAAAAATATATATGATAAAAGTGTTGGATGTCGCAGGCTTTGCCCTTATTAGATCTTGATAAAAATAGGATTTTCTACCTCTACCTTGAGCATCTGACCTAAAACTAGACTTTCCTCCCGGAGTCAACCCCATGCTTCCTGATAACCAGATCTCTAATCCTGGCCCTCAGTACTGCCTCTAGCCGGAGGGGCTACCACTTCAACTAGCCTAGCTTAGTGTGGAGCAGCTGCAATAATCCCATGCCAGGGACAGTCCCAAGACCAATGATCAAGCTCCCTATATTTATATAAACCTTTTAAAACTTATCCTACAAAGTAATAGGTACCACAACCTTAAGAACCTCTTAAACGCTTACCCGTACCAGCTCACCGTGACTGTACTAGTCACTGTTTGAAGCCTTAGTGAGATGTTAATTTGCTGGCTACATTTACCTTGTTGAAACCATTGGTGTGGTCGTATGAGTTATTGGGCCTAGAATGGGACCAGTGTAACTACCGTGCCTCCAAGTCATCTTATTGTTGACCCTATAGGCCTCGCAATGGAGCTGCTCCATTGTACAGTCATGGTCAACTACCTCAAGAAAGGATTTATCCGCTGTAACCATAGATTGGATATAAATATTCAACTGAACACTCAACCCATGAACAAAGAAATGAACCCTTTCCTGCTCGGTAGGTAATATCATCGTAGCATGGAGGAAGAGCTCGTGAAACCTTATGTAATACTCTGAATCTATTATAGAGCCCAACTCCAACATTGAAAATTGATCCCGGAGTTTATCTTTAATGCTCCAAGGGACAAACTTGGCTTAAAAGGCCTCAAAGAACCTAGCAAATTAAAATGATCCATCTACACAAGTATACAAGTGAGAATGCCACAACTCCTTGGTTAGCCCATCAAGTAGATAAGAAAGTGAAGTCGGCTCTTCTAGAATCCACTAGTCCTAATGTATTTAGCCACTCACGGTTAGTAGTAACAAACTCTTAGGCATCCTTTCAGATTCCCCCCCCCCCCCCAAGAAAACCTCAAAGGTGATAGTCTTCAAAACACTCAGATCATCTTGTGATGCCTAAGAGGCATAGCTTTGATCACAATAACTAGTTTCGCATTCACGAGATCTAGTTGAACTTTAACCTAGGAAACAATTATTGAAGGTTGACCTTATAGTGATAATGGAGATGTAGTTGGAGCATGTTGCACATCTCTTAAGACTTAAGTAACTCAGTAAAGGCCACCTAAAGCTCGAGAGCGATAGTTGTTTAGAGTAAAGGCCCTACCGGCTGAGGCTCCTTTGTAGGCTCTGAAGCCCTCTACCTTTCACGGGTTTGTATTATAGCCAAGACATGACATCAAGGTCATCCTCTACCCCTAAGTTGGGGTTCTATCTATGATAACGCTCAAATTACTCTCTAAAACTAATCTAAAGAGTAAGCGGTCGTAGTCAATCAAAATACTCAATGAATAGTCATGGTCGAATCCCACAGAGAATGATATAGCCTAGAGATTTCTATCAAGAAATTTGGATTTTAAATCAATTCATTTGTAGTATTAAGAACATTGGGGTGGATGATTCCATCAAATTTACGAAAAGGGTTTTGGTATCATTAGTCATAATTAAACTAAGATTTCAGAAATTCAATGAGTAACAAGTAATCTAGGGGTGTAGGGATTCGAAATCAATATAACATATGAGTAATTGTGTTGCTTTTCTATAGTGCTTAACATTCATAGATTGTCTAGGTCATCTTCAATGACATTAATCTTCTTTCTATCTCATAGCATCAGTTCATAGATTCTCCTTTCGGTCTAATTTATGCGCATAACTAAATAAACTAATACCTTATACTATTCTCTCTTTTGATGCAGAAATACGGTAAAAACATCCAAGCCATATTCTCTATCTTCAAGCAAATTAAAAACATCAAACCTAAATTGCATGTACGAACTAATTACCCACTCCAATCAATCTCTTTCAAGCATAAATCAAAGATGATAAGTGTGAATTATGTTTGCAACATTAACCCATAAATTAACCTCGTGCTAACTAGCAAAAATCCATGGATGAACAATAACAAAACAGAGCATAACAAAATACTCACTAAATTAAATCAACAGGCCACCCCATGATTGCACCCTTAGACTTTTGTGGTTTTAGCCACCCATCACAAAGTGCAAAGAAATTAACCTTGCATGAAAGTAGAAGTACACACAAAACCCACTTTGAATTCAACTTCAAATTGTTAATTACAAGAGAAAATGTTGAAAACCCCAAAACTAAAGTGTTTCTCTTTCTAAAAAATTCAGAACTCTCTTAAAATTTTGCACCCCACCCTTCTTTCTCTATCCTTTGGGATATTTATAATTTCCCAAATTTTTTCCAAAAACTCAATGTGTGACCTATTCAGCGATGTTAGTCGAGCTCGCCGAGCACATTCGGTGGATCGCCAATTGCTCCGTAGCTCCCCTTTCTCTTGCTTTAGGGTTTTGCTATTTGAACCTTAGTCGGTGAGCTCATTCAAGACTACCTTTCACATTTAGTGGATAACTAAGTACCACCTTTGTTCACCTTTTAAGCCTTCAACATTTCTCCAAATATTGTCACCTTCGGCGATGGTCATCTTGTTCACCTTTTTAATTTGGCGAGTCGCCATTCCTCTTTGAGTTTGCCAACCTACCTCAGTTAATTCAATTGGTGTGGAGTGTTAATTTGGGGAGGTCATGGAACTTGGGCGATCCACCCTTCTTATTAGGCAGTCAACAATGTGGAGTTTGCACTTCTTTTCATGTTTTTGGCCGGTCTTCCAAGCATTCATCTTTGCCTATTCCCATAGCTTTCATCGCTGCAAATCATCAAAATATTATTAGAATATGACATAATTAGGCATTGAGGAAAGTAATTGTTGAACTAAATATGTCTCAAATGAGTGTAAATCTACCAGTCATCAACACCCCGAACTTAAACTTTTGCTTGTTCTCAAGTAAATCAAGAACACAATTAGTTCAACAAGGGTATCTACAACATTTTTCAATGAGAGCTAACATGAAAGCGCTATTACAAGACTACTCTCAATAACATGCTACATTCAATCATGATCAAAAAGCTTCAAATGATGACTAGTTGGTATCAATTCAAGTTGAAGCTCACTATAAATTATGTTCTAATGCAAGACCATGTTTCACCAAATGCATTCAAGTGCCCTCACATAAATAATGATTACATGCTCTAACAAAGCAAGTTTATAAAGAAGTAAGGAATCAATAAGACTCTCACTCTCCCAAAAGAGAAATACATGCAAGCTCCATCCGATAGGTTTGCCCATAATATTAAATCATCACACAACCTAGTTCATGCAATACCTCAAAGGTCATTTAGGCTTGTAATGGGGTTGAGGGTTAAGGTATGGTGAGTTTTACTCGGTGACTTCACCTTTTAAAAGCATTGCTACAATAATCTTCACCTCTTCTCATGTTCTTATCATTCTTTTTCATTTGAGAACTCAAACTTTTACTTGTCAATCATTTCATTGGGAACCCTTTTTTATTTCGCCAAAATCTCTTTTTCAATTCGATTTTTCAAATAGTGTTTATCGCAATATCTCCTTTTATTTTATAAGGAATTGTTACTTATTTAAATAAACTTCAAAGTTGAGTCTCATTTCATCCTTCTTTGCCTTTCACTTGGTTTTCCTCCCTCATTCCTTTTGACACCCCAACTTAGGATTTTGGCCTAAGTTAGCTATTCAAATAAACCAATGCTTCAAAAAGGATTTTGGGTGAGGAGTTAGGGGAGATTTGGCTCAAGAGGTTTCAATATGGATGTCAACAAATGTTTAGGCTCAAATGGTGCCAAAATGGTTGCACACCCTCACAAACTAGTCACACAAAGGTATGGAAATTTGGGTTCTCTCTCAAAATATTTTCCCAAGATCATTTCTCGCATTCACCTAGGATAGAAAATTGGACTAACAAGGTAAATTCTAGGATTCAACAAGAATTCTTCCAATAAGGACATTACTACGCACAATACTTCAAACACTATCATTTAGAACAACCCAAAAAGATCAAACGCTTACATGTGACGTTCATTGCAAGGCTCACATCAACACACAACTAGTTAACACAAGATTTTAAAAGATCACTCAAAGTGTAATCACTTCAATTTCTTCCTTCCAACACAAACACTAGACACCATGCTCATCATGAGTACTATTCAAGATATTAATATTGAATGCAAGCGATCCTTAAATTTTTATCAATGAAAACTCAAGAATTTCAGGATTTTCAAAACTCATGGGGGAATTTTGAGAGAAATAGACAAAATGAGATAAACCAATCAAAACATTATAATAGAAACAAAACAAAATACTACAATCATCCAAAAACATAAAGTAACAAAATATAATAAAAAGATAAATATTGACAAAAGTGTCGTTACCCCACCAAAATAGTAAGAGCAGTGTCCTTAATGCAAAATAAGTAATAGAGTACGGGAGGAGAGATAAAATTCCCCCTTACAGGTTATGCATGTGGAGTGCTCTCATTAGGAGTCTCGGGAGGAGTGGTATCAATCGAGGCATCAATGCCCGACAATATGATCACTAGAGGCAGCAATGAAGGCTCAACAAGGGCATCAATGCCAAGCATATCAGTAGAAATGGTGGAGTCTTCAAAGACTCCATTGGTGCCTACAACGGAGATATCCTCAAGAGATCTCTCCAATGTCGTGTGGACCATTATCTCCTCAATGTCAAACAACTTGGTCAATGTTAGTCAATCATCTTTTCATCCTCTTCTCTCTTCAGCTCTTCCTCGTCACTCTTTTCGGCCAAATCATCATCGGCCCTCTCATTCTTTATCTCATCACAAACATAACAATTCTCCACATCGCCTCCACTCGGTTGCACAACAACACTCTAATAAACCTCACCACTAGGCACAACCAGAGACGCAAAAACAAGCACATAAGGTAGGGAGCCACGCCCCACAACATCGATATATCTGTATACCTAATCTTATCTATATCAGCCCTTTAAGTGTCAAGCTTACCCCTCATTCAAAATATTACATCTAAGTTATCCTAAGCCTTCTCACGAGCCTCTAATCTAGTGGTGAGGTAATCCAACCTCACACCATGTGACTAAATAGATGCCTGGCACTAAGTCAATTGAACCCTTAGTGGAGCTAAAGTATCCTCAATAGCCCTATCAATCATCTTTCCAAGTCCTTCTCATCCCTCGCAACCCTCATATCCATATATTGGGAAATATTGCTAATTTAATAAATCATAGCCTTGGTCAAGAGGGGATGGGAGATATATAGGAGTTGGGGAAGGTGCAGTAGTAGTAGTAGTGGAAGTAGAGAGTATGGAGAAAGGATAGAGTATACGTGATTGCTCTATAAAAGGAGCGGATGGAGTGGCCTCAATGGCAACAGTGGCAATAATGGCAACAATGGCAGGATCAAATACATGCGTAGTGTCTAGTGGTGGAGGCTGCGAGCCACATCAACATGTAGATACTAAGATTTAATCCTCCGGGTATCAATGGAGAAGGCCTGGGTGATCCTCACATTAGTCTTCCCTCGAAATAAGACTCATGCATCTTCACACAACTATGTGATCAATATCGAGAAGAGATGGGATGTTTGCTCTTATCTGCACCTCATTAGCATCTCCTCAACAACAAGCCCACCGACACGAATATCCGTCCTATCTATAATGCTCCCATCTTGTATGTAATACCTCAGATTCAAGAAGATAGAAAAAAGATGTAGCTTTCTTGAATCTGGTGCTAGAACCAACGAAAGCCACCGATGATCCGTTGTCTGACACAGGGTCCGTATGTAGGGTCCTATCATTGGGGTCCAGGATATAGTGGTCTCAGATCCCACCCATTGCTGACCAATATAGTTCGCGGTTTGACCTATGGACTGTAGGTCTGGCCGTTGGTGAGGGTCGACAATTATTTAGAGAAAAAAGGGATGTTGGGTCAACTTCATACGGTCATATCTTTTAGCACAAAATGAATTAGGTCACCCTTGACCTATCAAATTAAAGATAATTAAATCCTCTTTCCAACACCACTGAGTTATCTAAAATCCAAGATTGGTGTAAAAAGTTATGCTCATTTTAGTGTAGCCCTATCGGGTAGACCATGAACCACGAGCCAGTTGAGGGGCAGTGATTCAAACGATGGCCCATCAGTCCCACCATGAATGGTCTTTGTCAGCTTTTAAATCAGTGTCGTTTTGGTCATTTTCCCTATGCATTAGGCACTTAAACTACGTCGTTTGATGCCTAAACTATGTTGTTTTACTCAATCTAAGCCTAATAATCTAGTCAAACATACTCAGAACCCTCATTGTCCAAAAATCATCCAAATTATATTAGAATGAAAAGAAGAGAAAGAGGCGCCAATTTCTTTCAAGAACAAGCAACAATGTTCTTCAAAGTTCAGTCCCAAAATCCAAAGGATTTCTTCTTAGATTTTGTCCCAGGTATGTGGGATTTCACTAGTGGGTTACTTTCACCGATTAGGTCCCTAGATTTCAATCAGTTCCTTTATTCTACATAGTTTATTTAGACTTACGGTTTGTAAAATCTTGGAGAATTTTTGTGATTTCAGTTGCTATAGTATCTATAGTCTAAATAACATATTTTCTTAGAAACATTGCATAATTCCTTGTATAAAACTCAGAACCCTAGTTTGTGTAAATTCTCTTAGTTCAAGAATTATACTTGCTAGGTCAGTTAGACAGAGAATAATGCTTCAGATTTCGAATGTCGCATTTTAAGTATATATAAATGTTGCATTTTCAGTTAGCATGTCTATTTTGAGCTACTGGGTACTTCGTGAATTTTACCTTCATATGCATTTAGTTGTGAGTAGAGTTAGCACCGATTTGGACTAGGGTTCAACGTACCTTCAAAGTCCCAAAAGTACGTGCCTACGTAGGTTTATAAGTCCCCCTCAGTTGGGCATCAGGTTTAGTGATCACGCCACAGTCATGTCTTTATACCCCTGGCAAGGTATATTAGGTCCTTTCGATGGGGCATATACATCGGACACCACATTTAGCTTACATGGTTTAAGTCGGTTAGTAGTAGCTCCCACTGTCAGACTCTTATTGCATTGACCAGATTTTCAACATTTATATTAGTATAAAGTTCATCGTGTTATCTTCATGATTAACACTTGGTCATTGCATTTAGTTTATCTTTCAGTTATACTTCTATACATATCCATATCCTTATTTAGATTATATCATTACTCAGTTATGCATTGTTCAACTTAATATTTTCTCACTACACTCCCTATAGAGTTCGATCCCAACCTAAATTAGTTACTATATATATATTTTAAAAACGTCCACTTTATTCCCTTTTAAAGTGTCATTTGGGCGACATCAAACAATATAACCAAATGAGAGAATTGTAGCTTGCTACAACATGATAGGTTTAGTAGTAGTTGTGAAAATTGGATGAGTCATACGTAAAGAAAGTTAATTTTATTTATAGAAATTATAGTATAATCCTAGAATAACGTGTTCTACTGTTTTACTTCTTCTATGTAATGATCATTATTTGCATGTCCGGTAATTCATCAATTCCTAGTCGAAGCATTTTTTGTTTTGGTTATGACACTAAAAATTGACTAGCTGATCTCCTCTTATTATTTTTTAGTCTTATCTAAAATATATGGAGACAAACCATTTTATTTGTGTACCACAAAAAATGATAGATTAATTTAGTGGTGATTCAATGAAACAATTTTCAATTGATTCCATCACAATCTCTACTTTTTACATTCTTTTATTGGAGCTAATGTATCAATTGCAACCTCTACTTCGTATAGGATTCATAATAGATGAAAGATACAAATAAACTATCGAAATATTTATCATCTAGTATGCAATATAAATAACTGATAAATTTAGTTTGTTCAAATATAAAATTGATATATACCCTTTGAAATTAGAAACTATCCATGAATCAAAAACACTTAATTTGTTTGTTGCCATATTATGTTATATTACCATGCACGGTTTAATTTACACCTCAAAATTTATAAACTTCCTCAAGGGGCGTGGGGAGTGGTTAATCATCAATCGCTAAATAGAGACATAAATTTTATCAACTAACTATTTCCTCTGCCTCAATTTATGTGGCACTTTTCATTTTTTGATAGTCAAACAGTTTAAGTTTGAGCGAGAATTTGCTCATGAAATTTTTAATTTTTTGAAATGAAAGTTATATATTTGTAAACTACGTAAAAAGTACAATAAGTAAGAATTAACGATTCAAAATATTTAAAGATAGATGAAAATTTTACTGTCAAAATAGACTTGTTTGAATCTTGAAATAAAAAACTGCCACGTAAAATGAAACAAAAGAGTGTATTATTTTACAAAATATATATTGTTATAATTCAATTCATAGTTGTGTGAGATTTTTGCTTTTGGTCGTCATTATTGAGAATTTGTGTTTAATTATCTAAGAAATTGCGTGGAAGCAAACCTATGCTAATTGCCATAACTCTTAGGGAAATTGCTGGCTGCATGCAGTCTACATCCTTGTCTTCACTTTCATTGGATTTTTGCTCAAATTCTTCTTTTGGATCCCAACACAACAAATCATATGTTTAAATAATGTGGTGCACATGATACTGTGGTGTGGTTATAGAATTATCAACACTTCTATAAATTTTGATATAAAGTCATTTCCCTTCTAAATTATTGCAAATTTTTACTTTCTATTAATTTTGCAAAACTTGGACATTATTAATTATCATTTGTAATAATACTCAAATTCCATCAAAAGTTTACTCCCTCTGTCCCATATTATATGATTATCGTACTAAAAATATTTGTCTAATATGAAACAGAGAGTATTTGATTTGGTAATATTATTGTTAATCTTTACCATTTTTTATTAAATAACATTTTCACTCAAACACAAAATATTGAAAAATATCTTTTTAAGAAAATTATTTTTCCAGATAGTCAGGCAGGCTGAAAGGACAGGCAAGTAAGATATATGCCTTAGGGCCCAATTTTGAGGCCCCAATGAATAAGTTATGCGTAAATTTTCTTCCATTTCTTTATAGAAAATTGAGGTCACTAAATGATGGGAATTTGAAGAAAAATAATATTATTACATAACTCGATGATCTTTAAAAACTAATAGTCTCTCTAACATTGATTTCTTAGACTTATATTTTGAAGTAAAATTGTTAAAAGAAAATAGTACAAGTAGATAATATTCTAATCGGTATACTTAATTACATAAAAAAAAAATTTAATCTTTTTCAAATGGCTAATAGTAGCCATGAAAAAAAAATTCAAAAAAAAAAAACAATCAACGTCTCGCAAGTGATTTAATTGGTTAACTAAATTACCAACTGAATAATAAATATTAAAGAAATCAATTATAAAAGTATTATAATAATATTACATCTCAAAAAGCTTATAAAATTTGATTTTTTTTATATATACTAGTAATTGATAGCCCGTGCAGTGCACCTGCCAAGAAATATTAAGTCCATGAAGTTGGGAAATCTATTTCTTCCCACTTAATAGGTCTCCTGGTGGTGACCTTGGACCTTGCAAAATTGGTTTCCACCAAAATAGTTTGATTCGAAATATCATATAATCTACATCTAGGATTAAGAGTAAATATTATGGTTGGTTTGATAAACTGTCTTCTAAACATTTTATTAAAACTACTGAGCAATCTTTAGCTTTAAATTCGTCTGAACAGACTATTTGTTTGCTAAACGAGCGTGATGTTAATTATTATAAAAATCAGTATAATTATATGCATATTGGTATGGTGCAAATTGCTTTGAAACCTTTAACTCTTAAAAGGTAACCTAAGACTTTTTTAGATGCTCTTCGTGATGAAAGAAATTTAATTATCGACAATCTCTTCTGGGTTCGATAGAATCAACGGTGGCCTATCGTCCCGTTTACTTTAATACTCAGCCTAATTTGCAGTTATCTCTTACTGATGTTAATATACTTGATGCCTTAACTTTAAATGTTAAAACACATGGTTATACTTATGCGCCTGGTTCAGAACTCATCAATTTATCTTATAGAATTTATTTCAAATTGTTATCTACTCTTAATCCTAGATGTAGATTATATGATATTTCCAATCAAACTATTTTGGTGGAAACCAATTTTGCAAGGTCCAAGGTCACCACCAAGAGACCTATTAAGTGGGAAGAAATAGATTTCCCAATTTCATGGAATCTAGACCTTGAAACTGTGACCAATTAACAAATGCGGTTACTAATTCTGATTTATCTCATATATTGCGAAATCCCGATGGGAGGATTTGTATTCAGTTTTCTGATAATAGTTATGTGCCTCATATGTAGTCCTTTTCTAACAATAGGTTGATGCCTTCTGTGAATCACAGTTTTAATGGACAGTCTTTGTCTAGTCCTAGACTTATGCTGGCTATTCATCATATTTCCCCTGTTGAACCTATATATGGTCCAGCCCGAGATCGAGTTGCTTCTTTACATATTATCATAATGGTGGAGAAGGTAAATATCGACCCTCGAACTAATATAGCTCAGGTAAATGATGATGTTTCAGATAAGGATATTCCTTCGGTCTCCGAGATGGAGTTTGACCCCAACGATTCTTAATGATTTCACACCAAATTGATTTTAGCCCAGGTTCTCTGGCACGAAAACATATTAAAAAATATTTTTTTGATGAAAAATGAAATTGGTTTAAAACTTGGTTTTCTTATTCTTATAGTAAAGAAGATATAAACAGTAACTCTCAAGAGTTTTATGAAAATTGTGCTTTACATAATCAAATTATTTAATTTGTTCCTTGGTTTATAACCACTTATTTACCTTTATATATTAATGTTATTGAAAGGACTTATAAAGATGGTAGTGGTAATCTTATGAAAGCCATTTACCCTGCTCGGTCATCTTTTGTTTTGCCAAACAATACAGGTATTACCTTCTCAGCATTTCAAAAATTTATTGAAGAAGATATTGCTTCTGTCAGTATTTCTGAAATTAATAAACTTATTACTCAAAATAATTATTTGAGTCTTTATGGTAATGTTTTGGGCGAGCATATTAGCTCTCTTGATATAAAACTTGATGATTTAACTATTTTAATGTAAGATATAAAGGATGATATAGCTAAGACAAATCTTCCTTCAACTTCTGAAAGAAAACCAAAGGTCGTTTCTACTCATATTCAAAGACCTCTTGAAATTCAAGATTTCAAATTTGGTTCTGTAAATAATTTGGAAGATCTTATTGATAAAAAGATTTTTGGTTCAAAATTTAAGCCTATTGATTTGTCACAAAATTTTGCTGATAAAATGGAAGCTACTGGCGATTTTAAAAATCAAGTTTCTTCCTAATTTTATAAACTCAGGGGGTATCCGAAAAAGAATAGTGGGTATGCGACTAAACCCAATATGAATACCTATTATTATCCCCGTCCTACTACTCAGGATGCCCTGATAGATGAACAAGACTGGAATCAGACTAATACGTCATATAGTGGTTTCGAGATTTATGAATGAAATCTTGATGGATTGACTGATAGACAGTTGACTATTCTTGTTTATAGGATGCTCATGTATGCAACTATCTGTAAGAGTGTTAAAAACACACATAGAACTATTTCCAAGATGATTGTTTCCGGTTTTACGGGCCAGCTTCGAGGCTGGTGGGATAACTATCTCAGCATGGAAGAGAAAGCTTCCATTATTAATGTGGTTGCTACCGATGAGGGTGTTGATAATCTGGGTATTTCTCTTGTAAGAAACGGGGAGGATACTGTTTATACCCTTGTTCTAACCATTTTAGAACATTTTATCGGTATATTTACCAATCAACATGAGACTGTTCATACCCTCTTTAACGGTCTAAGATGTCAGACATTTCAGATGGTACAAAGATACCTTCCTTAGTAGGGTTATGGAATTACCCAAAAATAAAATTGAGTATTGGAAAGCTAAGTTTATCGATGACATTCCCCCTCTATTTGTCGAAAGGGTTCGTAAAGTTCTAAGAGGTAGTTATGGTGAAATCCCTTATAAGGACTATACCTATGGAAAGATTATAAGGACTTGCACACAAGAAGGTTTGAACTTGTGCAACGAACTACATATGGCTAGAAAGCTTAAGATGGATAAGCTTAGGGAAAAAACTCAATTGGGAGATTTATGTGCGCAGTTCGGTTTACCCGATCCTTCTGCTAAAGGAAGTATTAAGGATAAGTACTACAAGTCCTCTGGAACCGAAGGTTCTCATAGATAAAAGAGATCCAGACGAAGGTCTGAAAAAAAACGCGAAGCTAGAAAGAGCTCTAAAAAATCTCATAGATTTACCAAAGATAGATCAGGAAGAGACCTTTCTAAGGTAAAATATTACTAGTGTGGACATTTTGTTCATATTGCTCCTAACTGCAAGTTAAATAAGTTGAAAACGTTGGAACTTTATGAAAAGGTTTATGGTTTGTTATACACCTCAGGTTCGAAATACGATTACGAATCTGATTCAGGTTCTTATATTGAATTGCTTGATTTATCTGATAACAATAAAAAAATTATGATAACCCTTGTACTACTTGTCAAGGTAATACTTGCAACTGTGATGATGAAATTTATAAACTTCAATAGCAATTTCAAGAGTTTAATATGAACACAATCACTTCTGATAATGTGGTTGATCTTTTAAAGGAAGTTACTGATAGCAAGCTTCGTGAAAAAAATCATTAATTTAACTACTTCTAACGAAGCTAGTTCGAGTTCTTCTAAACCTTTTGAAAACAAGAAGAACGATTTAAATGATTTTGAATATTCTGCACCTTACTCTTTGAAGGAGGTTGATGATCGTCTTTTAAAAAGAAATACTTATCCGGAAAAAGATTCCTCCTTTGATGATTTAAAAATTGAAGTTGAGAATTTAAAAAGAGAGATTAAATCTCTTAAACAAAATCAATTGATTTGTGATCATAGAATTACTCAGATTGAGATGCATAATTCTGAAGACAGGTTTTCCAAAAATAAAGGAATTTCTAAAAATCATGTTGAAAAAGAACCTATTCTTGACCCTAAGCAAGATATGTTTTGGGAATGATGTAAATTATTACTGCTCATAAATGGTATGTTAAATGTACTATTTTGATTGATAACAGTTTTTCGATTACTAACAATTTGATAGTGGTGCAGATGTTAGCAGTATTCAAGAAGGATTGTGCCTACGAAATATTTTAAAAAAACTACTCATTTAGTTAAGTCTGCATCAGGACATACTTTAGATATAAACTATAAATTGCCTAATGAAAAATTTCCCAGAATAAAGTCTGCATTCCTCATTTCTTCTTTTTGGTTAAAAATCAATTTTATCCCCCAATCATACTTGGACCCCTGTTTATAAACGCTATTTATCCTTTTACAAGTATTGACTCGTAAGGTTTTTCTTCCACTTATAAAGGTAATGAAATTACTTATTCTTTTATTAAAGATACGGTTACTAGAGATATCAATGCTTTGATAAATATGAAGCAAAATCATATTGATTCTTTACAACTAGAATTATTCAGCATGAATATTTTTTATTCTCTGAAGTCTGCTAAGGTGAAGAAAAAATTTAAAATGATTTCCGAGCAGATTGTCGTTGATATTTGTGCAGATCACCCCTATGCTTTTTGGAATAGAAAGAAGCACATTGTAACTCTTCCGTATAAATAAGGTTTTTCTGAGGATGATATCCCTACTAAATCTCGGCCCTGCCAATGAACACTGAATTAGTAGAATTTTGCAAAAATGAGATTGATAATCTCTTACAAAAAGGTTAGATTAAACCTTCTAAATCCCCTTGGTCTTGCACAACTTTTTACGTTAATAACGGTGCTAAAAGGGAATGCGATGTCCCAAGATTTGTTATTAATTATTAACCTTTTAACAAGTATTTGAAATGGATTAGGTATCCTGTTCCAAACAAAAGAGATTTACTTTCCACGTTATATAATTCCAATATATTTTTAAAATTTGATTTAAAATCTAGTTATTGGATGATCCAAATATTTAAAGAGCATGCTTATAGAATAACTTTTAATGTTCCAATTGGTCAATATGAATGGAATGTAATGCCTTTTGGTTTGAAAAATGCCCCATCTGAATTTCAGAAAATCATGAATGATAGTTTTAACCCTTATATGGATTTTATTGCTATCTACATTGATGATATTTTGGTGTTTTCTAAAACATTTGAAATACACAAGATTTTTTATATAGCTTCTCGGACTGCATGGTGTTATTTTACCTGAGCAAAGGGTCTGTCTGGAATCTAATACATACATCTTATTGAGCCCATGTGTCTGGTAGTTCTAACCGAGTATGAGGTGCCCTTTTTCAACTCCTTAATCGGGCTGTGAACCACGGCTAGCCAGACGAAGCCGCTAAGGCAAAGCCAATAAGAGTAGTACTAGATGTGACTGTACCGCGATCTCAGATATACCATGAAAGTTCTAGGCTCTAATACCAAGTGGTATCAGAGCCTAGAACTTTCATGGTATATATGAGATGGAGGTGAACTATTCGACAAAGATATGATCATTCTCTCATGGATCTGGGAGAAATGAGTACTAAAAGTACCAAACTTTAAGAGGTCGATGTACCTCAAAACCTTGATTTGTTAAACAAGTGGACGATTCCTAAAGTCCCGATCAAAACAATTTATGATTATAATAGGTTTGAGAAATTGTCTTCTAAACAATTGATTAAAACTACTGAGCAATCTTTAGCTTTAAATTCGTCTGAACAGACTATTCATTTGTTAAATGAGCGTGATGTTAATTTTTAAAAAAATCAGTATAATTATCGGCATATTGGTATGGTGCAAATTGTTTTAAAACCTTTAACCCTTAACGGGTTACCTAAGACTTTTTTAGCCGCTGTTCGTGATGCTAGAAATTTAAATATTCGACAGTCTCTTATGGGTTCAATAGAATCAACGGTAGCCTATGGTCCCGTTTACTGTAATACTCAGCCTAATTTGCAGTTATCTCTTACTGATGTTAATATACTTGATGCCTTAACTTTAAATGTTAAAACACATGGTTATAATTATGCGCCTGGTTCAGAACTCATCAGTTTATCTTATAGAATTTATTTTGAATTGTTATCTACTTTTAATCCAACATGTAGATTATATGATATTTCCAATCAAACTATTTTGGTGGAAACCAATTTTGCAAGGTCAAAGGTCACCACCAAGAGACCTATTAAGTGGGAAGAAATACATTTCCCAACTTCATGGAATCTAAATTCGGTTATATCCCCAAATCAGTTAACAGATGCGGTCACTAATTCTGATTTATCTCATATATCGCAAAATCTCGATGGGAGGATTTGTATTCAGTTTTCTGGTAATAACTATGCGCCTCATAGGCAGTCCTTTTCTAACAACAGATTGATGTCTTCTGTGAATCACAATTTTAATAGATAGTCTTTGTCTAGTGGTAGACTTATGCCTGCTATTCATCATATTTCCCCTGTTAAACCTATAGATGGTCCAGCCCGAGATCGAGCTGCTTCTTTACATACTATTGCATCTGATAGCAATTCTATGGTAGAGAAAGTAAAGATCGACCCTCGAACTAATATAGTTCAGGTAAATTATGATGTTTCAGATAATGATATTCCTTCAGTCTCCGAGATGGAGTTTGACCCCAATGATTCTTAATGATTCCACACCAAATTGATTTTAGCCCAGGTTCTCTGGCACGAAAACATATTCAAAAAGATTTTTTTGATGAAAACTGGAATCGGTTTAAAAATTGGTTTTTTGATTCTTATAGTAAAGATGATATGAACAGTATCTCTCAAAAGTTTTATGGAACTTGTGTTTTACATAATCAAATTATGTATTTTGTTCCTTGGTTTATAACCACTTATTTACCTTTATATATTAATGTTATTGAAAGTACTTATAAAGATGGTAGTGGTAATCTTACGAAAGCCATTTACCCACCTCAGTCATCTTTTCTTTTGCCAAACAATACTAGTATTACCTTTTCGGCATGTCAAAAATTTATTGAAGAAGATATTGCTTCTGTCAATATTTCTGAAAAGAATAAACTTATTACTCAACATAATTATTTGAGTCTTTATGTTAAAGTTCTAGGCAAGTATATTAGCTATCTTGATAAAAAAAACTTGATGATTTAACTATTTTTATAAAAGATATAAAGGATGATATAGCTAAGCCAAATCTTCCTTCAACATCTGAAAGAAAACCAGAGGTCATTTCTACTCATGTACAAAGACCTCTTGAAATTCAAGATTTCAAATTTGGCTCTGTAAATAATTTGGAAGAGCTTATTGATAAAAAGTTTTCTGGTTTAAAATTTTAGCCTATTGATTTGTCACAAGATTTTGCTGATAAAATGGAAGCTACTGGCGATTTTAAAATTCAGGTTTCTTCAGAATTTAATAAACTCAGGGGGTATCCGAAGAAGAATAGTAGGTATGCTACTAAACCCAGTATGAATACCTATTATTATCCCTGTCCTACTCCTTAGGATGTCTTGATATAGGAAAGAGACTGGAATCAAACTAATACGTCTTATAGTGGTTCCGAGATTTACGAATGGAATCTTAATGGAGCGACTGAGAGACAGTTGACTACTTCTGTTTATAGGATGCTCATGTCTGCAACTATCTTTTAGAGTGTTAAAAATAGAAATAGAACTATTTGCAAGATGATTGTTGTCGGTTTTACGGGCCAGCTTCGAGGCTGGTGGGATAACTATCTCAGCATGGAAGAGAAAGCTTCCATTATTAATGCGGTTGCTACTGATGACTGTGTAGATAATCTGGGTATGGCTATTGTAATAAATAGGGAGGATGTTGTTTATTCCCTTGTTCTAACCATTTTGGAACATTTTAATGGTAGATTTACCAATCTGCATGAGACCATTCGTACCCTCCTTAACGGTCTAAGATGTCAGACCTTAGGAAATTTTAAATGGTACAAAGACACCTTACTTAGTAGGGCTATGGAATTACCCAAAAATAAAGTTGAGTATTGGAAAGCTAAGTTTATAGATGGCCTTTCTCCTCTATTTGCCGAAAGAGTTCGTAAAGTTCTAAGAGGCAGTTATGGTGAAATCCCTTATAAGGATTATACCTATGGAAAGATTACAGGGACTTGCACACAAGAAGGTTTGAACTTGTGCAACGAACTACATATGGCTAGACAACTTAAGATCGATAAGCTTAGGGAAAATTTTCAATTGGGAGATTTCTGTGAGCAGTTCGGTTTACCTGATCCTTCTGCTAAAGGCAGTAATAAGAATAAGTACTACAAATCCTCTAGAACGGAAGGTTCTCACAGAAAAAGGAGATCCAGACGAAGGTCTAAAGAAGACCACGAAGCTAGAAAGAGCTCTCGAAAATCTCATAGATTTACCAAAGATAGATCAGGAAGAGACCTTTCTAAGGTAAAATGTTACAAGTGTGGACATCTTGGTCATATTGCTACTAAGTGCAAGTTGAATAAGTTGAAAACGTTAGAACTTGATGGAGAAACCTAAGAAAAGGTTTATGGTTTTTTATACACCTCAGGTTCGGAATACGATTATGAATCTAATTCAGGTTCTGATATTGAATTGCTTGATTTATTTGATAACGATAAAATATTTGATAACCCTTGTACTACTTGTCAAGGTAATACTTGCAACTGTGATGATGAAATTTATAAACTTCAATCGCAATTTCAAAATTTTAAGATGAACAAAATCACTTCTGTTAATGTGATTGATATTTTAAAGGAAGTTACTGATAGCAAACTTCGTGAAAAAAAACATTAATTTAACAAGAAGAATGATTTAAATGATTTTGAATATTCTGCACCTTACTCTTTAAAGGAGGTTGATGATCGTATTTTAAAAAGAAATGATTTTCCTAAAAATTATTCCTCTTTCGATTGTTTAAAAATTGAAGAAGTTAAAAAGAGAGATTAAATCTCTTAAACAAAATCAATTGATTTGTGATCATATAATTACTCAGATTGAGATGCATAATTCTGAAGACAAGTTTTCCAAAAATAAAGGAATTTCTGAAAATTATGTTGGAAAAGAACCTATTCTTGACCCTATGCAAGATATGTTTTTTTGAATGATGCAAATTATTACTGCTCATAAATGGTATGTTAAATGTACTATTTTGATTGATAACAATTTTTCGATTACGAACATTGCTTTGATTGATAGTGGTGCAGATGTTAGCTGTATTCAAGAAGGCTTAGTGCCTACGAAATATTTTCAAAAAACTACTCATTTAGTCAAGTCTGCATCAGGACATGCTTTACATATAAAGTATAAATTGCCTAATGCAAAAATTTGCCAGAATAAAGTCTGCATTCCTCATTTCTTCTTTTTGGTTATATTTCAATTTTATCCCACAATCATAGAACACCGTTTATAAATGCTATTTATCCTTTTACAGGTATTGACTCGAAAGGTTTTTCTGCCACTTATAAAGATAATGAATTTACTTATTCTTCTATTACAGATCCGGTAACTAGAGATATCAATGCTTTGATAAATATGAAGCAAAATCATATTGATTCTTTACAACTAGAATTATTCCGCATGAATATTTTTGATTCTCTGAATTCTGCTAAGGTGAAGGAAAACATTAAAATGATTTCCAAGCAGATTGCCGTTGATATTTATGCAGATCACCTCTGTGTTTTTTGGAATAAAAAGAAGCACATTGTAACTCTTCCGTATGAAGAAGGCTTTTCTGAGGATGATATCCCTACTAAATCTCGGCCGTGCCAAATGAACGCTGAGTTAGTAGAATTCTGCAAAAATGAGATTGAGAATCTCTTACAAAAGGGTTTGATAAACCTTCTAAATCCCCTTGGTCTTGCACAACTTTTTACGTTAATAACGCTGATGAAAGGGAACGCGGTGTCCCGAGACTGGTTATTAATTATAAACCTTTAAACAAGTATTTAAAATGGATTAGGTATCTTATTCCAAACAAAAGAGATTTACTTTCCACGTTATATGATGCCAATATATTTTCAAAATTTGATATAAAAAATCAGTTTATTGGCAGATCAAAATATTTAAAGAGCATGCTCATAGAACAACTTTTAATGTTCCATTTGGTTAATATGAATGGAATGTAATGCCTTTTGGTTTGAAAAATGCCTCATCTGATTTTCAGAAAATCATGAATAATATTTTTAATCCTTATGTGGATTTTATTATTGTCTACATTGATGATATTTTGGTGTTCTCTAAAATATTTGAAATGCATATCAAGCATCTTGATACTTTAAAGAAAATTGAGATACAAAATGGTTTGGTCATCTCTAAACCGAAAATGAGTTTATTTCAAACAAATGTTCAATTTCTAGCATATCAGATTTGTCAAGGGAAAGTTACTCCTATTCATTGAGCTATTGACTTTGCATCAAAGTTTCCTGATGTTATTACCGATAGGACTCAATTGCAAAGATTTTTGGGTAGTTTAAATTACGTATCTCCTTTCTATAAAAATCTTTCTCGAGATTTGGCCCCTTTATATGACAAGTTTAAGAAGAATTATAAATCTCCCTGGATTGATAGTCATACCACTTTGGTAAAGGATATCAAGAATCGTGTGCAATCTCTACCTTGCTTAGCCCTGGCCAACCGTGCTTGGCCAAACATTATTGAGACGGATGCGTCAAATGTTGGTTATGGTGGGATTTTAAAGAAAATAAATTCCCATGATAACAATGAATATCTAATTAGATTTCACTTTGCAAAATGGAATGAGGCCCAAAAGAAATATGCTACGGTGGCCCATGAGATGTTGGCGATTGTCAAATGTGTTCTGAAGTTTTAGGATGATCTATACAATCAAAAGTTTTTGATAAAAACTGATGCTCAATCGGTCAAATTTATGTTTGACAAAGATTTCAAGCATGATGCTTCGAAATTAATATTTGCAAGGTGACAAGCACAATTGGCCCCTTTTGATTTTGAGATTCAATATAAAAAGGGAGTCGATAACTCTTTACCGAATTTCTTATCTAGAGAATACCTTCAATAAAATGTTTTTCCAAACTTTTTTTGATGATGAAACTCTTGTTACTATCCTCAAGGTACTTAGATTACCTAGAGATCTGAAAAGTCTAATTCTTGACAAACTTATTGATAATATCTTGAATGAAGATTTCGAAGATTTTCTTATGCTGGATTACCCAGAAGATTATCTGACCGATTATTTCTCTGAATGAAAAAAGGTTGTTATATTTGCAGGATGGATCTGCCATGGATTCACATTAAAGGCAGAGGAAGGGGAAGATCAGTCCCAGGAAGATCATCCCAGGGGCCGTCATACAGATCCCAGTCAAATTCACAGTGTTATCAAGGATCGTCATACAAATCCTCATCAAATTCTCTGGTTATATCACAAATGGGAAGAAGGACTTTGATTAGTAAGAAGATTTCTTCACGAGAAGAATCTTCATCCAGCTCAAAGCAATCGGTTAATTTGGAAGATATTCCAAAAGATAGTCCGTTATACGGCCAAATGCAGGCTTATTTGGCCATACTACTGTTTGTTTTTATAATAAACAGAGTATAATTATTGTTTCAAATTTGAAACAAGCTCTTGTCACACTAGGCACTTTTAAAATATGTACTATTTCCATGAGTAGCGTCTTGATCAATACAAAGTTTCAAAAATCTACAGACCTGGAACATTACATTAATCACACATATGTTCTGCAATGTTATTTAAACCCGATTGTCACAACTAATGTATATACTATACTTTAGCATTGTAGGCTTGTTACATTTAAAGTTTCTATAACAGGACACAATTGTTCTATAATCATTGTTGAGTAATTACATACTAAAATTCCTAATTTCCCAAAACCATTAAACCGAGCACATCTAACTCAAAATGGGTGATACAGTTAACTAATCTCATAAAAAATATAGGCGTGAAATGGTAAATAATGGCCGAAAATAAAGATTTTATGGTAACACCAATTAAGGAAATGAGAAGAGCCATAGAAGTTCTGTTGGTATATATTATGGATGTATTGCTAGTTGATTCACAAGTACATACTGTCCTATACTTGTTGTACAAGCTCAAACCAACAGTTCTAGAAATACTGAATAAAGATGAGCCATGGTATTCATCTTGCAAAAATTGCAGCAAAAAAATTGAAAGGTATAGAACATATTGTATCTTGTAACAATTGCAACAATGAGAATGTAGAATATGAAATGAGGTTAGACTCAGTAAAAACTCAATTCTACATTTACTAACTAGAAACAAATTAGCTTTAACTTTTAAATGACTCCCCTTTTTAAACAGATATTGGTTACGACTAGAAGTGTGTAGTGGAGAACAACGTGCTCGATTTATACTATTTGAAGTGGCTAAATATTTACTAGGTTGCAGCGTGCAACACTACATAGAATCAACCTCAATAAAGATATGAACTATTTTTTATACCTAAACACCTTAACGCCCAATGGACTCCACCGCATAGGTACATTGTCTAATCCATCCTAAATTTTACAGTTATCTTATTGTGATATTTCATAGCACAAAAGAGAAGAAAAGAATTACACACTTACATATACATAAGATTTTATGATTTTTTAATTTTACACATTAGGTTAGTTTTGAAAGAAAATGTTCCCATCATGCTGCTGAGAAAAATAGACCCTTCAAATGGATTATGCAATGGGACAAAGTTGATTTGTAGAGGCTTTGAGGAAAATGTCATGCATGCAGAAAAAACAACGGGTCAATATGCTACAAACCAAATGTTTACACCAACAATACAACTATAACCACCCCTTCCCCTTTTTAAATAAATATTGCTTACGACTTGAAGTGTGTGGTGGAGAACAACGTGCCCAAGTTATACTATTTGAAGCGGCAAAATATTTACTAGGCTGCAGCGTGCAAGACTACATGGAATCGACTTCAGTAAATATATGATATGTATTTATACCTAAATACCTTAACTCCCAATGGATTCCGCCGCATATGTACATTGTCTAATCCATACTAAATTTTATATTTATATTATTGTAATACTTAGTAGCACAAAAGAGAAGAAAATAATTGCACGCTTACATATACATAACAATTGAAGATTCTTTTATTTTTATACATTTAGTTTGTTTTGATAGAAAATGTGCCCATCATGCTGTTGAGAAAACTGGACCCTTCAAATGGCTAATGCAATGTGACATGGTTGATTTGTAGAGGCTTTAACGGGAATGTCATACATGCAGAAAAAACAACAGGTCAATACGCCACAAACCAGGTATTTACTCCAACTATACAACTATCACCACCCCCTCCCACACGAAAATGAAGGTTACCCTTTCAAATTTATTCGGAAACAATTTCCAATATGTTTATGTTTTTGCAATGATGATAAATAAAGATAAAGGTGAAACGATATCAAATGTCGGAGTATAACTACCACAACATGCTTTCTCGCATGGAAAAATATATGTTGTACTATCTTGAGGAATATCTATTCCAACAAAAAAAGTGCAGGTCATGACTGGACGACCACATTGATGCACCGGGACATACACAAGAAATACTGTCTACAAGAAAGTATTAGGTGAGATTTGATTAATACCAAAATTGTAAGAAACCAAACAGGAAAAAACACACACCACACCATGTAGCTAATGAAAATTATATTGGACGAATTCTTAGGTTTAGTGGAAGAGGAAACGATATGATAAACATCAGACAACTACCACAAAAGACATTACTTTTGTGTGTATAAAGTTATTCAAATACAGGTTACACTGAATTTCAAATATTAAACGGGAACATACAATTCATGACACGACATATCTAAGAGGAAAAACTGTAAATTCATGCACAATTACTTACTAACAAATTTCCTAATAACAATTTAAGAATACGACGTTCGTCACAACATGCCCAACAAGCAAGGAGGCAAATAGATTCACCAATCGCTTAAAATGACGTAGTGCAATATTAAATACATATTGATATGTTGAAAGCCTAAAATATACATAAAAGATAAAATATATCATGTATAGGGATCTCAAGACTTAACCTACACGTGCAACGCACGTGCAGTGAATCTAGTATATATTTATATATATCATGAAATTTGTTTGATTTCCATATAGTTACTAATGGGCTTGTGGATTATATCATAACATACAAGACATTGTAGTAGTTTGTTTGAGCCTCTTTAGGCATTTGTACATTTCATCTTTTGGATATCATTTTTTTTGTCCGACTTTACGCGACTCTATTCTTGATTTATTTAAAATATCGTTTAAAGTTGAATCACTGTACTAATCTCTTCTTTTATTTGCATGGACACTCTCGGAGCTTATTGGAGTGTTCATAAAAGACTCATCATGCAAAAAGTCTCATTTCAGGACTCACCTCCATCGCTAACATTGGAAACTTGCATCCTCTCTTTTTCTTTGGGCCTCTTGCTTCCTTGAGACTCATCCAAAAGCAAGCAAATCTGGAAAATCAATCCTTTATAATCTTAGTTGTTTCTATTATGTTTGCTTTTACTCATAATTTATTTATCTCTTTTTGTTGTTATTGCTTGATCTCTTATTGCCTTTCTTGGGTTTAAATATTTTTGCTTAACAGTTAACTATTTTATGTTTTTCTAAGAATCTTACATTTCGGTTTCTTTTCAAAAATCTTTTAACTTTAATAACTCTATACATTAGACCTTTTCAGGTTCTTTGTTAAAATTAGTGAAAACTTTTAATATAAAAATGTCATTAAAAAGTTTTATACATTTAACTTTGGTGAAAAGTTTTCTTTTAATTCTTTTCAAAATGTGTTTCAAAACTTGTTTACAAACTACACGTCATAGATTTTGGACTAATATAAATGTTTTAGATGACCCTTTTTTAATCCTCATCATTCTACCGCAAAGAATGCAAAAGAGTTTCAAGGTTAAATACATGTTTTCTAACTGAATTCTTTGATCTTCATTCTTTTATATTTCTTACCTCTCTTATATTGATTTAATTAATTAATCTAAATTCGACCGGTAATCATTTTTAACGAATCTTAAAGGATTCTTAACTGTTTCCCCTTTAAAATATTTAGAACCCTTAGCTTAAATGACATAAGTTAGTAGACCATTAATCTGAATTAATTTTAGCGTTACCTTAGTTAATAATCGTATCCTAATTAACCGTTAAATAATAATAAATGGCTACTCATTCAGTTAATTAATTTAGAAATCACCAATATGTTATACACTATTTGACGTGAGTTAAAATAGGGTATGACAGCTGGTAGTCAGCCAGGATAAGGGTATGTTTGGGGACCAGCAATGGTTCTCAAGTACCGGCCATGTCTAAGGTGTAGGCTCAGGTCATGACTATCAAGACCCGAGTTTACACCCAGGATGTGGCATGGCACTCGAGAACCATTATTGGTCCCCAAGCAAACTCTCATCCTGGTTGGCTACAAGCAAAAGACTAATTCAAGCATACAAAAGCTTAAAACTGAAATAAATTCAATAAACTCGAATAGTCAACATTTTAAAAAGTTTGTACAACACTCAAAATAAAAGTAAATATAGAAACTCCTCAACTCTGTCTATCTATGAAGCCTCTACTATTACAGAAGGATATGGAATAAGACCCACGATATCTAAAAACTACTAGCTGTAAGATAAAGACAAAGTCCTCCGAACTATAAAAAGGCTCACCAAAACTGATTGGAATATCACATGACCTAGACAAAACGGCTGTTGATGATCCTGAATACCTGTATCTCCATGATGAAATGATCCATGCCAAATGGCTCAGTACCTAGAGTGTACGAGCATGTAAGGGGAATTCTAAAGCATAAACATAGGCTAGAACTTGATAAAAAGGAAACATACTTACCTCATCTCAACTCAAGAAAACATAGTTCAACTGAACTCAAAGAAAATAGGGCTCAACTCAATGATAAGATATTCAAATCAGTGAAATAAGACTGAACTCAATAATAAAATACCCGAATCAGTGTACTCAACTCAATAAATAGCAACAATAAAATATGCAATACATCGAAAACTTTGAAAATAGTAGATAGCAACTCCATGTATTAGAAAATACAATGTTACTCTGTTTGTATGCAGGAATACAAAATAAACTCTGTTTATGTATAAAAATACAAAATAAACTTTGTGTATATAAGAATAAATAAATATCTCTGTGGGAGTTTCTCCAACTGATAACCATCACTATGAGCTATGTGATGATACAACGTCTCGTCCACACTGCCAGAACTGTCCTCGCCAGGGTATAAGACCTACTCACTATGTGGATCCACTAGTCTATGCTAAAAAGCATTAAGGATTCATCTAAAAAGTATGACCCTTTTTACCCACGTTGGCTACATAGTTTAAGGGGGCTGTGAGTTATCTGAACTCTCCCCCATATCGATGTTCAATACTACTCCCAAAATATACTATCTCATATCTTTAAAAACATTACTTTTTCTGTGGTTTGAGATAATTTCTCGATAATCTTTCTCTTAAAAGATATGGTACTCAAACTGCTCAAAACTCTTTCAGAAATCTCAGTTTCCTCTCATTTTAAATGTGAATACATTTACTTTTGAGAATATTTAGTTCCCATATATCATTTGAAATAAAATGAACCCAACTATGTTCTTTCTCAAAAACTATAAAAAATCATATTATAATATGATCATTGATGACTCGGGAAGTCATACTGCATAAACATTGATGGTATATCTAGATACCATACTGCTCATGCATTGATTTCATACTCGATTGTCATACTAATCAGGTAATAGAAAAATCGTTTCTCAAAAGTACTCTTGACTTTCTCAAAACTAAATTTATGAACTCAAGTGTTGGCTTTAACTCAAATCATAGGGTTCATGTGGAATTATGAACATGAACAACTGAACTCAAGGATCTTCATAACAATAAAGAAACTCAGTAATCAGAACTCAGGACTGAATGATACTACTCATCTTTAGACGGCTCGATTCATAGATTTCATGCAGAATTGTGGGCATTAACTACACAATTCAAGAAATTCATGGGTAACGTGTAGTAGCCCCATGATTAGTAATATAATCACAAAATAATTAATACTCAAGACTTAGAACATGAACATACTACTCCTCTCAAAGATACTCAACTGATGGAGTTTATACGGAATTTATGGGCATGAACGACTCGACTCAAAGATCTTAATAAATATATGGAACTTATGTATATGACTCTTCTCATTCTCATACTTACTTTCTCAAAACTTAGTTTAAAGCTCAAGTCTTGGCTTTGAAATTTTCTCAAGATTTATAACTCAAAATATGGTCCATGTCATTTGAGTTAAAATTTTGAAAAGTTGAGTTTATTGAATTTTATTCAGTTTTAAGCTTTTGCATGCTTTAGTTAGTCTTCTGCTTGTAGTCAGCCAGGATGAGGGTTCACTTGGGGACCATCAATGGTCTTCGAGTGCCAGCTACGTGCAGGGTGTAGACTCGGGACGTGACAACCTTGGTATTAGAGCACAGAGTTCAAGTGTCCTAGGGTGTCTATGAAGCTGTGTCGGTAGGATCTTATTTATGGTTGTGAGGCCCTCACTTCTATAAATGAGGGACTACAGACATTTAAAATAAGTTTCCCTTCTTTCATACTCTTAATCGTGCAGTAGAGCTATGTCATAGAGTTTTATTGACAATCATTCCTTTCTCAGATTCATTCGACTACCCGTCTACTAGAGGTGGTTCAAAATTAGTGTTAGTTCTTTGTCGATGAGTTGTTCTTTGCAAGAGTTTTGAGGAAGTCATGAGACTCCAGATGGGCTTGAGAGAAGCCCAAGAGTAAGTTAGGTGTTGAGTTTCAGAGAAATGCCCCCATAATTATATGAATCGTGCGTTTGAGCTGAAAGCGAGTTGTAATCTTTTCCTTAAGCCTTGTTTCAGTTGAGATCCTTTTTAAGAGTATGTTTAGAAGTTGGGTAGTATTTTCACTCGAAAAGGTAACATGAGTTACGAGATCATGAACAGTAGTAGTGAAAGAGCCCAGAGCAAGGGGAAAGTAGGTAGAGGTTTAGTAATCTAAATAAGGGAGATGGTGTTTTGACAAGCTATGTAACTGTAGTCAAGTACCTAGTAAGTTAGTAATGAGGATTTTTCCCTTATGGGTAGACTAAGAAATGATGATGTGTGAAGATTCCATCATAGGAGGTAGAGTGTGTAGTAGCTAGAAAGGAGTTTGCGATGAAGTGTCATTGTGTAGGAAATGACAAAGTGTAAGTGTTGAATAAAAAAACAAAAGTATTCATAAAGTGATAGATCTATACTAGGCTTATGATAAGTTTGAGAGGGTCATGATGATCATAAGGTTATAGAACTGATTAAGTAATAAAGTATAGTATAGTAGGTGAGCAATCGTATTGATTTTCAGGTCTAGTAATAAACATTAAGCTTGAATTTGAGATGAGCATCGTGGTTAAAAGAATGGCAACATGAGGGTGATGATGTTAGTCTTTAGATTTGATCTGGAAGACTTGGCATAGAGTAGGTAAGGAATTGAGATGGTTTCTGCAATGAATGCGAGTAGTACAAGTGAGATACCCTCACCTTTAGATAAGGGCAATAAAGTATGGCTAAGTCACAAGAGTAACTAGAGCGTGAAGAGGTGTACCGAGAGGGTATGCAACCAAAATAGGTTAAGGGAACCACCTTAGAAAGAGGTCTTAGTACCTCTTATAGAGAGTTTAGTAGGCATAAGATAAACTTCTCCCAAGTGTTAGATTAAAAGAAGAGGTAGACCATTTAGAGATGATGAAATAGGTCCATAGCTTTCAAGTGTTAGCTTTAGACCTAAGGGGGAGATGACGAGATGAGAATCAAGTCAAGTGTTCGAGAGTAAGATACTAATGAGTTCCAAAGAGTTAGTGAGATATCCATTCGAAGGTCCTCTTCGTAATGACGTGATGTTAGAAAGAGGAGGTTGATGTTCTTACCGTGATACTGATGGTGTGATCATTCCATCTAAGGTTATAAATGAGGAGGAAAAGGAAGATGAGGTTTTACTATGAAAAATAGTTAAATGAGAGGCCATAGTTATTTCCGAAGGTGTTAGTTAGCAGGAGTCCATGGAGTTATTAGAGTACTAAGATTGAATATAGTAAGAGTATACCATTAACCTAACACCTTAGTAAGAGTTACCCTATTCTATACCCAGTCCAGTCGTCATTCGAGGACGAATGATCCCAAGGGGGAGATATTGTAACACCCTAGAATTTGTTTGAGCTAAGACTTGAACCATCCTTCGTTGTGAGTAGGACTTTAGCGAGGAATTAAAATTTCTTAAGTGTTAAGTTCAATATATGTAGAACCCTGAGTTAGAAAAAGAATTAAATTGGAAATAGCAAAATCTGAAATTTTGCAAGTTATGCTTAAGTATCAGTTTTGGGTCGACTTAAAACGACCTTAAATTCTAGATAAACATGAGTTAGGTGTGATACCAGATACCGAAGGAAATACCTTTAAATTATCTTTTTAACGCCGTGGAGTTTTCTAAGTTTCGAGGTCGGATGAGTGAGATATGACCTTTTAAACTTGGGCTGTCTAGATAAGGAAAGTCAAAACCGGATTTTAGAGGGGTATTTTGGTCTTTTTCTTACGCAATCTGATTTGATTCATTTTTAGTAATATTTTAAGGGTCTAATCCTATTAGGTTCAGTTTTATAATCCTAGTTTATGCCTAGAGTTTTTGTTGAGAATTCAAGAAGAGAAAAGAGGAGAAAAGAAAAAAGAGCGAAGCGTTCGTCGAAATTCTTGAGAGTTGTTGCAGATTTTCGCCTTGGGTTTAATCCCTAAGAGGTATTTAAGCTTCCATAGTGTTCGGTTTGTTCACCCACATGTCAAGCATCTTATTTTTAGCACAAATTTCATTCTTGAAGTTGAAAGGTTTGAGTTCTTGATAGGTGTTCTTGAAGTTCATTCTAAATCTTGTAATGTTGGGTTTTAGATGATTTCTTGAGATCAAAGTGAGTGTTTTAAGGGATGTATTGAGTAGATTATAGTGTACTTATGTTAAGTAATTGATTATAAGTTATTGGGGAAGAAACCGTTCGATTCTAGGCGAATTAGGGTGAGAAAACGAGCATAGAATTTCGTCGAGTTGTCTGGGTTGGGGCCTGGCGCGATGCACCAGCCACAGTGCCCCAAACCCTCCTCTGAAGTTTAGGGTCTGGTTCCCCACGCCCCTCAGAGCGCTAGGGTCGCCTACCCCGTCCAATTTGTCTTCGGTTGCTCCGTTTGAGTTCGTTTAAAGTGCACCTTCACTCCCTTTCGATTCTAAAATACTTTAAGCTACTTCTAAGCACCTAATATCATTCCTAACATTATTATAACCTTGAATTCATAATTCAAATTCAAGTTAGATATAGTTGAGAGTTAAGTTTTGAGAATTCTAAGAAAGTTCCTTTGAGTCCTTTTATGGAGTCTTCTACAAATTCTATAACTTGTTTCATGACTCGAGCATGTGAGTATGAGAGTGAGAATAATGTATTCATGAGTCTACCTTGTCATCATGAGATCTTTCTTATCATGAACTATAACTCTTGAATTCATAATTCACATTCAAGAGAGAATTAAGAGTAGAGTTCAAGAAGGCCTTTGAGTTCAATTGTGAATCCTTGAGATCAACTATCGATTTGAACTTTATTTTGAGGAAGTAATTCAAAGAATAAGAAGAGTCGTATACATGAGTTCCATATAGTTATGTAGACCATCGAGACGAGTTGTTTCATGGCCATAATTTCGCATGAACTTCGTAAGTTGAGCATCTTTCAGAAAAGTGGTATCTTCAAGTTCTAAGCCTTTAAGTTATTGAGTTCGTTATCCCTTTTGAGAAGTATCTTTGAGTCCTTGAGTTAAATATTTTATTCTCATAATTCCGCATCAATAATATAAGTCAAACAGTCTTGAGATGAGAAGTATCTTTGAGTCTTTGAGTTGAGTAGTTCATGTTCATAATTCTGCATGAACGATAAGTTGAGCATTCTTGAAATGAGTAGTATCATTAAAGTTCTTGAGTTCCAAGTATTTGAGTCTATCTATGGTTATTGAAAACCTTGCATTGAGTCGTTCATGTCCATCATTCGGCATAATCCATATTTTAAGAAGTCTTTTACAAATGTTTAAACTTTGTTTCAAGACTTAAGATTTGAAGTTGAGTAAAGAGTAAGAATAAAGTACATTTTCTTTAAAATGATATATGGGAACTAAGTATTCCCAAGAGTAAATGTTTTCACATTTAAGATGAGAGAAAACTGAGATTTCCAAAAGAGTTTTTAGCAAGAAAGGGAACATGGATTCCAAGAGAGCTTTTAAGCTAAGTTTTGAGTAATTATCTCAAACCAAAGAAAGAAGTTGTTTTTAAAACATATGAGCTAAGTATATTTTTGGGAGTAGTATTGAGCACCGATATGGGGATGCGAGTTCATATTAACTCAAGTATCCATAAATCATGTAGCCATCATGGGTATTAACGTGTCATACGTTTTAGATGATCACATAAGTTAAGCTAGTGGATCCACTAAGTTTGGTAGTTCTATATGAAGGTAGAGTATAGGACAGTCTGGTAGCGTGATGGGAAAAACGTTGTATCACCACTTAGGCTCATAGTGGTGGTTGTCGGTTAGAGAAACTCCCACAACAGTAATTGCATGGTTGCTCAAGGGGTACTACTTAGTATGAATGGTGATATGGGACTTCATTCATGCATTGCACAAGTAGACTTTGAGAGGGAGCATGGTATGTCGTTTATGAATTTATGATTATGAGTTGACATCATGTTTTAAACAATTTTCCTTTTCTTTATATTGCACTTGTTTTAAACTGCTTTACAATGAAATGAGTTCATTTAAGTATTCATGAGTTGAGTATCCAGAGTTGAGTATTTCAAGCCAAGTATCATATCTCTGAGTCGATTATCATATAGTTGAAGTCGAGTATCTTATCCTTGAGTACTTCTGAGTTGAGTAAGTTTGAGTAGTTTTGAATATCCTTGAGTATTCCTTGAGTTGAGTAAGATTGAAAAGAGGTAAGTATGTTTCCTTTTTATCAAGTTTCAAGCTTATGTTATGCATTAGAATTCCTCTTACATGCTCGTACATTCCACGTACTAAGCCATTTGGCCTGCATCTTCTCATGATGCAGACACAGGCATTCAAGATCATCAACAGGAGCTTCGTTGATACATCTGAGAGTTTGAGTTAGCTATGGTGAGCCTCTTTGCTTTCGAAGGATTTTATTTACTTTTCAGTTCAGTCAGGATGTCGTGGGTCTTGTCCTGACTTCCATCGTTATCAGTTAGAGGCTTCGTAGATAGTCAGTATACTTGAGAAGTATATATTATTCATTTATTTTATTAAAAGTTTTAAAGACTTAAGTGCCTATTTTATGGAGAGTTGAATATATTATTTTTATTCTAAGTTGTTCATTTGAGTTAAAGTTTTGAAAAGTTCAGTTTACTAAATTTTATTCAGTTTTAAGCTTTTGCAGGCTTGAGTTAGTCTTCCGCTTGTAGTCAGCCAGGATGAGGGTTTGCTTGGGGACCAGCAATGGTCTTCGATTGCCAGCCACTTTCGGGGTGTAAACTCAGGTCGTGACACATTGTCATCATATAGTTAAGAAATGATTTTGTTCTCGATTAAATATACAGATGAAATGAGTGTTGTTATAAATTTATGGCATCTGGTACTTTTATTTGGTTGGAAAGTTTTTGTTATGCTGTGTCATGTCTCGAGCATACACCCTGGACGTGGCCGACACTCGAGAATCCTTATTGGTCCCCAAGAAAACTGTCATCCTGGCTGACTACAAGCAGAAGACTAACTCAAGCATACATAAGAATCAAATTGAAAGAAACGTTTAAAAACAATTTACTGAATATCAATACTTCGCTGAATATACTGAGTATGAAACATAAGTTTAAATAAAAAGTCTAAAAACTGAAAGACTCTCCAAAATTGATTATCTATGAAGCCTCTACTATACAAAGACGAGTGTTGGGACAAGACCCACGACTCCTCAAAAAATACTACTAAAAACTCATAAATTTAGAGTTCTCCGAAAGAAAGGAGACATCACTCGAAACCTGACGAACGGATGACGTGATCTCAACAGACTCTTGTTAAGGATCCTAAGAACCTGTATATGCATAATTAAAAGTTGCAGGTCGAATGACATCCGTATATTGAATGTACGCGTATGAAATGACTGCAATAAATAACAAGGTACTCAAGTAGAATTTAAAGAAATAACGGAGTTATATCATTTAATACTTTACAAAATACTTTCTCATCTCTGAACTCAACATAATAAGTGATATATAAAAATACACTTCAACTCTATTGGGAGATTCTCGAACCGACAACAATTACTATGAGCTACGTTATGATACAACGTCTCACCTACGCTGCCAAAACTGTAATATTTTATGTCAGGGTATAGAATACATCAACTAAGTGGATCCACTAAGATATTCTTAAAAGCAATATGTAATCATTTAAAAAGTGTAACCCTTTACCCATGTTGGCATATATGGTTTATTGAGGCTATGAGTTGTCTAAACTCTAACCCATATCAGTGCTCAATAGTACTTCCAATAATATATACTTATGCTCATATGTTTTAAAAACATAACTCTTCCTCTGGTTTGAGATAATTGCTCAAACTACCCTCTTAAAAGATGTAACTATTCTTGAAATATCTTTTGAAGTCATAACTCATTTAGAAATCTGAGTTTTTCTTTTATCAATGAAAAATTGATGCCTCTAGGAATACATAGTGTTGTTATACTCATACTTCAAAACTCTTTCTCAAAAACATTTTGAAATCATATTATATTATGATAATTAATGACTCCGGAAGCCATATTGCATAAACATTGATGGTATATATAGCTACCATACTGCTTAAACATTGATGGCAAACTCGATTGTCATCTAATCATGTTTCATAAACTCTTTCTCAAAACACATCTTTACTTCCTCAAAACTCAGTTCAAAATTCAAGTGTTGGCTTTAAAAAGATTCTCAAAATTTATAACTCAATTCATACGGTTCATGAAGAATTATGGACATGAACGACTCAACTCAGGGATTTTAATAGCAATATGGAAATTCAGTACTCAGAACTCAAGAACTCAGAACTCAATGACACTACTCATCTCATAAATAGTCAATTCATAGGGTTCATGCTGAAATACATACATGAACGAATCAACTCAAGAATATTAATGCATAACATATAGCAATTCAATAATTAGGAATAGAATTTCAAAAAAATAACAGGAACTCGAGAACTGAAAAACAACTTATTTCAAGAATACTCAAATCTAGGGGTAGAATTCTAGATTTCTCTTTTACAAATTTGAGAGTATATGTAGGGCGTGAGGATGAACTATTCCAACACTATGATAGCCTTACATACCTTAAAGAAAAAGGTTCTTGAAGAATGTTGAAGAAGAACTCAATTATAAGCCTTGAAACCCTAGATTGAAATTAAACAATCAAGAAAACCTTTCTTGAGATTCTTGAATTAGTTTCATAAAATCTCTATGACCAATATTATGATTTTCATTAGTTATTCATAATTCTATGGTGGAATTTGAGTTGGAAAGAATGAAATTTTTAGGGAAAGACTTACCTTGAAGAAAAATCTTAAAGAGGATTGAAAGGATCTTGGATAAGATTGAAAAAATCTTTAATGGAGTCTTCTACTTTGATTTTTTCTTAGGGTTTTGTCTTAGGTTTTGAGAGAGAAGAGAATGATGGATTAAGAGATGAAAATCTGATTATTTTGAGTCTTTAATTAGTCAAGAAATTCATTAGGGTTTTATTAGATGTAAAATGACAAAAACGACCCTTTTTAATATTTTTCCGTCGGCTAATTCGTAACAAAACTTTATCAGTTTACTAAAATGGACATAACGTTTTACACAAACCTCAGATTTTTGAAAAATTGGTGTCGTTGGAAAGAAGATTCATATACCTTTAATTTGATAAGTTATTGGCCACGTAACTCTCTATATTCTAAGAGATATGATTGTTTAAAGTTGACAAAATTAGATCTTACATCAAAACATAATTGGTAGGGAAACTTTCAACTCAACTTTGTGCTAGGAGTTCTTAGTGGCCTTAATTGATATCCAAAATCATTCCACACTAAAGAATTTACCTTTACACATATGGGCGATATATATATAATTGAAAGAGGGTCGATTTTTTTCTTTAAAACCACTCCTAGGCAGTCTACAACTCTTGTAAACTTCAGCCTTACACTTCTCACGAATTTAACTAAGTATAGAAATATTTAACTTAGTTCTTAGGCAACGAATCAAAGTAACAACACAACCAACATACGGGAACTCTTCCCAACCTTTATTAATATCAAAATCAATACAAGGAAAGGTTTCATAAATTAGTCTAAGGCCAAAATCGTTCTTCCTTTCCTTAGACGAATTTCCACCCTTTATAAAATTTCTGCTCAAGGCAGTTACAGCAGTTACAAAATCAATACAGCAGTCTTCACAGAATTCAAACTAAGTTCCAGCACTAAATATTCTAAGAGATAAAACATATTTCGAACTAAAATACATTTTAACACTTAACCGAAATTACAACATTCTAACACTTAGAATATTTCAGCCTACTTTCAATACTTAGAATATTTCAGCCTACTTTCAATACTTAGAATATTTCAGCTTCATTCCAACACTTAGAATTATTTCAGCCTGCTTCCAACACTTAGAATATTTCAGCATGCTTCAAACACTTAGTTTTATTTCAGCTTCTGCCTTGCCAACGTCAAGTCCACAGCCTTGCCTTGCCAAGCCAACATACTGCCTGGTCTTGCCGACGACTTTGCCCACACGTAAGCCTTGTACGTTCAAGCTGCTTTGCCAACACCAAAGCATCTTGAACTCTTTGCCGATCACTAACTCTTAGTTCACAGCCTGCACTGTTTTGCTCACATACATTCCAAGACCAATGCCCAAATCCTTGCCATGCCTGCACATCGTTAGTTTAAGCAAACTATGGGTCTAACAAACCACCCGCACCACTTGAACTCGATGTCCTCATCGAGACTGTTTTAAGATAGTCCTCGATTTGATCATCAAACTGCCAAAGGTTCTTCGCTCTCTCCCAAACCGCATCAGCTGCACTCTTTCCTTTCCAATGAATCAAGAATTCTGTCTTCGTATTCTTCTTACTTGTGCCCACCACCCGGTGATCAAGAATCTTCTCAATCTCAGCATCAAACTGTGTAGGTATTGATGGAGGAGCCCTATTTGATTTGCTCTTATCCGGATTTTCTACATCTGCAAAGTAAGGTTTTAGAAAACATACATGGAAAGTGGGATATATCTTCAACCTTTCTGGCAATTTCAGTCTGTAAGCAACTTCACCCACTCTTTTCACCACTTCAAATAGGCCATCATATTTAGGAATCAAACCCCGATGTCTTGTCTTGCTTACAATCTGTTTCCATATTTGGGGAGTAAGTTTCAGTAACACTTTGTCCCCCACATTAAACTCTATTGAGCGACGATGTTGATCAGCATATTTCTTCATGCGACGCTGAGCTTTGCGCAGGCTGTCTTGTGCCTCAGAAAACATCTCAAGTCTGTCCCTTGCAACCCTGTATGCTGCTGGACACTTCCCTTGATTTTTATTTTTGGCAACATCTAATGGCGTCATAGGCTGTTTGCCCAAGACGATTTCGAAAGGACTCATCTCTGTTGCAGACGACTTGTGCAGATTGTAACAAAACTGCGCAGTGTCCAACAGAGCAACCCAGTTCCGTTGACTTGCTGTCACATAGTGTCTCAAGTATTCTTCTAGCAAGTGATTTATTCTTTCCGTCTATCCATCTGTTTGTGGATGATTTGCAGTAGAGAATTTTAACTCAGTTCCCATCATATTGAACAATATTGTCCAAAACCTGCCTGTGAACCTTGTATCTCTATCACTCACAATATCAGCTGGAACACCAAAATACATGACAACATACTTGTAGAATAATTCAGCAGCAATTTCAGATGAACACAAATTAGGTGCAGCAATGAAAACAGAATATTTCGAAAACCTGTCTACCACAACCATTATAGATGCCTTGCCATCTACCTTAGGAAAACCAGAAATGAAATCCATGCTTACCGACAACCAAGGCCTTTCAGGAAAAGGCAGGGGCTGCAACAAACCAGCTTCCTTTTTACGCTCAGTCTTGTCCACTTGACAAATGTGGCAAGTTTTCACGTACGCCTCTATATCCTCTTCCATCTTTGGCCAGAAATAAACACGAGACAGTAGAGCTAACATCCTTTCAACACCCGGATGACCAGCCCAAGTAGTATCATACGCTTCCTTCATCAAGTCTCTGTGCAGTCCGCCACCATTTGGTGCAACGATTTTCCCCCCTTTAAAATGAAGCAGATCGTCCTCGATCCAATACCGTCGCATAGTGCCCTCTTGCACTTGACCCATCCACTTAATATATAATGAATCATTTGCAGCACACAACCTGATTCTATCATAGAAATCAGTTTCAAGTTTCGAGATTGAATATACAGCAGCAAATACCTCTTTTCGACTCAATGCATCAGCAACCTGGTTATGTTTCCCTGGTTTATGCTCCCACATGAAGTCATATTCTGCCAGAAATTCCTGCCACCTTGCTTGCTTTGGACTCAACTTTTTTGCGTTTTGAAAAATGTATTTGCAACATTATCAGTTCGCACCACAAATCGAGTTCCCAACAGATAGACTCTCCAAACCTGCAAACAATGTATAATAACAACCATTTCTTTCTCATGAGTTGAATACCTTTGTTCTGCATCATTCAATTTTCGACTTTCAAAGGCCATAGGGTGACCTTCCTACACTAACACGCCTCCAATAGCTTTATCAGACGCATCAGTATGTACCTCAAATGGTAACTCAAAATCAGGCAATTTAAGTATGGGTTCGGACGCCATAGCTTCCTTCAAATTTTGAAAAGCTTCTTGACATCGTACTGACCACATCCATTTAACATCTTTCTTCAACAAATCAGTTAAAGACGCTGCCCTTTTTGAATAACCAGCAATAAACTTCCTGTAATAGTTAGCTAATCCAAGAAAAGATCTCAAATCCTTCACGCTGCGAGGTGCTTGCCAATCAACAATAGCCTGCACTTTCTTAGGATCCATCCTAACTTGGTTTTTACTAACAAGATGCCCCAAAAATTTTATCTCTTGTTGAGCAAATTCACACTTTTCCATCTTGACATAAAGTGTGTATTTTCTCAATTGAGATAGAACTATACTTAAATGATTAATATGTTCATCCAATGTTCGACTATAGATAACGATATCATCAATATAGACAACTACGAAATCATCAAGATAGTCAAACAACACATTGTTCATCAAGTTGCAAAAAGTAGCCGGAGCGTTAGTTAACCCAAATGGCATTACGAGAAATTCATAAGAACCATATCTAGTTACACAAGTAGTCTTAGGTTCATCACCTTCAGCTATTCTCACCTACCAGTAGCCTGCCCTTAGATCTAGCTTAGTGAACCAGCATGCCTTGCTCAACCTGTCCATCAAATCTTGCACCAACGAAACCGGATATTTGTTGTTCACAGTTGCTTTGTTCAGCGCCCTGTAGTCTACACACATCCTCATCGTCCCATCCTGTTTCTTTTGAAATAAAACAGGTGCACCATAGGGAGCTTTAGATGGTTGAATTAGTCCAGCATCTAACAATTCGTTTAACTGTTTACGTATCTCAGCCAACTCCTTAGGAGCCATACAATAGGGAGCTTGTGCAGGAGCGACAGTTCTTGGCAGCAATTCAATCTTATGATCAATGTCCCTCCGTGGTGGTAACTTCTTTGGTAATTCAAGCGGCATCACATCGGCAAATTTTTCCAGCAATTCAGCTACACGATCAGGCACGTCTACCTTAACATCAGGTTTCAGTTCGACCAAGGCAGCAAGTATGGTTTCATCCCCTTTCTTCAACCCTTTGTCGATTGACATAGTAGAAAGCAACATACCGTTGTCTTTCTTCTTTGCAACTTTGTTGACCTTTCCAAATGGATAAACACCTTTCACAAACCCAGCATTGTCCTCATTCATAATCATCATCCCATCTAAGTGTGGGAAAGGAACAAACTGGAATTTCTTCAAGAAATCAATTCCAAGTATGATCTCAAAATCTCCTAACGGCATCACCACCAAGTTATGTTTTCCTACCCAATTCTCAGTTGACATAGACACCCCATAAGCCATGCCCACAATGGCTTGTGCCTTAGCATTAACTGTTTTGACGTAGGAAGGACTTTTAGTCAACTTAAGTCCCAATTTTGCAGTAATGTTAACATCAATGAACGTATGAGTAGCCCTTGTATCAGCCATGGCTATCACACATTTTTCCTTAATTTTCATTTCTATGTGAATCAATGAAGCATGTGGATTTGAAGTCTTGGATGCCCCTTCAATATTATTAACCAACGTAATATAATTGAAAGACAAACCTAACGGATTCACCATAGCAGCCATAACTTCCTCTTCCTCTTCATCTTGATTCAATTTTCCAGCTAGCAAAGCGTTCACCCTCTCTCGATTTGGACAAGACTTAGCCAAATGAGGACCACGACCAGTCCAATAGCTCTTTGAACTACCATCCTTGTTCTTTGGTCTGTTTTCTTTATTTCTTTCCTTCATTGGTGCTTTCCCTTTATCGTTAGTATTATCTCTGCGATTCTCCCTTTTCCAGTCCCCTTTCTTCTCACCTTTTTTCTTAGGTTTTGAAGTAGAAGGAACATCAGCAATAGGTCGAGTCGTCCGAAAATCCATTAACGAATCTGCAGCAGCAATTGCCCCTGGCAAATCCTTGACATTCTGCCTTCGAAGTTCGTTTTGATCCGAGCCTTGCATACCCGAAATGAAATTGTGTAATTTATGCTCATCAGACATATTTTGGATGTCTAACATCACTGAGGTGAATTCTTTAATGTAATCCCGCACCGAACCAGTTTGCCTCAGCCTTTTCAATTTGTCCCTTGCAAGCCATGAAGCATTGCTAGGAAGAAATTGATCGCGTATTTCTTTCATCAACTTAGTCCACGTATCAATTCTGGATCGTCCAGCACTTACATCGTCTACATTCCGAATTCTCCACCAAAGTTTAGCATCACCAGTCAAATACATCGTAGTGATATTTAACTTATCCTTCTCAGGCACCCTTGCAGCAGTGAAATATTGTTCCATATCCCAGATGAAGTTTTCCAGTTCTTTACCACTCCTTGCGCCACCAAAAGCTTTTGGTTTCGGAATTTTAACCTTAGACGATTCCCACGGATTGAGCCTAACGCAGCCATAGCCCGACATAATACAACCACTTCTGCGCGAAGGTCTTCGTTCTCCTTGTGCAGTCCATCCAATTGTAATGTCGTTGCTTCACGAAAATTTAAGTCTTCTGCCATGCGTTCGTCCATTTCATTACGATACCCATTGATTTCAGACTTTGTTTTCTCAGTGTCCAGTCTCAAAGTAATTATCTGCGTCAAGAGATCTACCAACGTTGGGTCATCCATTCGCTCATCAGTAATCCCAACAAAGGCCTCTACTTTGTGCACTACTTCCCGAAGTTCTGAGTTCGTCACCATTGTTCAACCGTGCTCTGATACCAATTGAAAGAGGGTCGATTTTTTTCTTTAACACCACTCCTAGGCAGTCTACAACTCTTGTAAACTTCAGCCTTACACTCCTCACGAATTTAACTAAGTATAGAAATATTTAACTTAGTTCTTAGGCAACGAACAAAGTAACAACATAGCCAACATACGGGAACTCTTCCCAACCTTTATTAATATCAAAATCAATACAAGGAAATGTTTCATAAATTAGTCTAAGGCCAGAATCGTTCTTCCTTTCCTTAGACGAATTTCTATATATATATATTTATATATTGCCCATATGTGTAAAGGTAAATTCTTTAGTGTGGAATGATTTTGGATATCAATTAAGGCCACTAAAATCTCCTAGCATAAAGTTGAGTTGAAAGTTTCCTTGAGTCTTTAATTAGTCAAGAAATTCATTAGGGTTTTATTTGATGTAAAATGACAAAAACGACCCTTTTAAATATTTTACCGTCGGCTAATTCATAACAAAACTTTATCAGGTTACTAAAATGGACATAACGATTTACACAAACCTCGGATTTTTGAAAAATTGATGTCCTTGGAAAGAAGATTCAAATACCTTTAATTTGATAAGTTATGGGCCATGTAACTCTCTATATTCTAAGAGATATGATTGTTTAAAGTTGACAAAAGTAAAATCTTACAACAAAACATAATTGGTAAGGAAACTTTCAACTCAACTTTGTGCTAGGAGTTTTTAGTGGCCTTAATTGAAATCCAAAATCATCCCACACTAAAAGATTTACCTTTACACATATGGGCGATATATATATATATATATATATTACATTAAAAGCATGAACTCCTAACTTGAATGTTAAATTACTATCATATCCCTAACTTAGGTTGTGACTTTTTCGATGACTTGTGACTTTTCCAATAAGTTGTGACTTTTTTCAAAGGGTTGTGATTTTTTTGATGAGTTGTGACTTGTCCAAAGAGTTGTGACTTTCTCAAAAGTTGTGACTTTTCCAAAGTGTTGTGACTTCTAGGAAAGGTCATGATTTTTTAGATAAGACACAAAAAAACATTTGTTCATACCCTTTTTTGACTATAAATAGAGGGTCTTCCTCTCATTTTTCAACCACATTTTTTTCTAATCTTCTACTCTTCTTCTTCTTCTTCTTGCATTTTAAATTTTTTTGTGTAATTTATTGTCGTTGAGTGAATTAAAAGTTTAGCATAATATGAAGTACCACTATTCTGATGAAGTAAGTCGTTCTATCCTAGAGGGTTTATTCCATAACCTCGAGTACTTAAGGAAAATAATATATTTATTATCATATAATAATTGTTTGTTTGCTTAATATATTCATTAGTATGTAATGTTCCATATATGAAGTTAACATGATGTAATCTAAATTCGTTTGATTTTGTTAACAATTTCTCTTGTGATGTAGATATATGCGTCTGATTATCTTTTTCCAAAATTTAGAGAATTGTGACGATTTGTTTTTGATGCTCAAGACAAAAGAATGACTTTATTTATCAATGTTACTTATGTGATTTAGACTCTCAGGAAGTTTTCTTATAAACATTGGCCTTTTGTTTTACTTATTAATGTTTCTTAATATTTTAGTATTTTAGACGAAGAAAAGTTCATATTACTTGTAAAAACACCAGTTGAGGTTTTTATTAGTTTAATTTTTATTATTTATTTAATAGCTAATTTTATGAGATAAATATGTTTATTAATGCAAATATATATTTATTAGTTCACCTGCTTTAATATAGCCCCTGGCAATGGTAAACACATACTTTTCACCACTAATCAACTTTGTTTTTTCCCCATGAAGCATTACTTATACTACCTATTATTGGTTCACCTGCTCACATACAGTCCCATGGAAATTTTAAACACATACTTTACATATATATATATTACTTGTAACCTTATTTTACCCGCACTTTACATCTTAATGATACCCTATTTTTTGCATTAAATCCCTGCCTAATCATGAAGATTTCGATCATTTACCGCCCTCATCAATGGTACTAATACACAATAACACCTAGAATTAACATTGTCGCTCTCATCTCCCAATGGTAGTCATAAAGCTCCAACCCACATGACGACTGAAATTGAACTAGCAAAATGGAATGTACTGATAAACAAGAAACAAAAACAGTCCGTTAATTCGGTGATGAGAGTCTTTGTGATTTGAAGGGATTCAATAATACCTTAAAAGAATTAAAGGCATGAAGGGACTTTTAGAATAACAATATTACTTAACGAAGAGGTAATAACATTGACACTTTTACTTACCTGTTTATTTTATCGTTCATGTTTATTGTACTTATACCCCCACCCCTTTGCACAATACTAGGTATAAAAATTCAAGAAACACTATTTAATAAACATATTGAAACATGGAAGGACTCCTTGAAACCAAATAAGAGTTACTACATTGGTAAAAGACGCTTAGTTCGCATCAACCCCAACTACTATTCCATACATAAAGAAGTTATCTTGGCATTTACATACAACACAATCATAAAGGTGACTGACATTGAGGTTTCAACACACAGATTCTCTGTTAGCTTTGTATCATTGGATCATGTCGATAAATTACCTAATCGTGCTATTCTAGGTAATTGTCCACCCAAATAATTTGTTATTTAATTTCATGCTCCATTATGTAATCGCTATCACTAATTTACATTACATATTGTATGATTTGATTTACGTTTTAGTTTGAACGAATCCCCTCATTGAAAAAGAATATAGCAAGAAACAGGAGATAGTTGTTACAAATGGGCAGTATGTTTTGAAGATGCCTAAACTACCATCAATATAGAGATATGGTGAAGTATTGACATTTCGCTTCTAACTGATAAGCCAGCATGGAGCATACAACTGTTACTCTATGAGAAGATTTTGCGGAAAATGACTGTGCTTTCCTAGAAAAGATGAAAGATGATAGGCCTATACTTGGCTTATGTTAAGCTAGAATCCTAATCTATAAAAGTATTGGACATACTACAGTTTGTTTTTATAATAAACAGAGTATAATTTTTGTTTCAAATTTGAAACAAGCTCTTGTCACACTAGGTACTTTTAAAATATCTACTATTTCCATGAGTAGCGTCTTGATCAATCCAAAGTTTCAAAAATCCACGGACCTGGAACATTACATTAATCACACATATGTTCTGCAATGTTAATTAAACCCGATTGTCACATCTAATGTACATACTATACTTTAGCATGGTAGGCTGGTTACATTTAAAGTTTCTATAACAGGACACAATTGTTCTATAATTATTGTTGAGTAATTACATACTAAAATTCCTAATTTCCCAAAACCTTTGCCTCGAGCACATCTCACTCAAAATGGGTGATACAGTTAACTAATCTCATAAAAAATATAGGCGTGAAATGGTAAAGGCCGAAAATAAAGACTTTATGGTAACACCAAATAAGGAAATGAGAAGAGCAATAGAAGTTCCGTTGGTATATATTATGGATGGATTGCTAGCTGATTCATAAGTACATACTATCCTATACTTGTTGTACAAGTTCAAAGCAACAATTGTAGACATACTGAATAAAGATGAGCCATGGTATTCGTCTTGCAAAAACTGCAGCAAAAAAATTGAAAGTTATAGAACATAATGTATCTTGTAACAATTGTAACCATGAGAATGTAGAATATGAAATGAGGTTAGACTCAGTAAAAACTCAATTCTACATTTACTAACTAGAAACAAATTAGTTTTAACTTTTAAATGACTCCCCTTTTTAAACAGATACTGTTTACGACTTGAAGTGTGTGGTGGAGAACAACGTGCCCAATTTTTATTATTTGAAACGGCTAAATATTTACTAGGTTGCAGTGTGCAACACTACATAGAATCAACCTCAATAAAGATATGAACTATATTTATACCTAAACACCTTAACGCCCAATGGACTCTGCCACATATGTACGTTGTCTAATCCATCCTAAATTTTACTTTTATCTTATTGTGATACCTCATAGAACAAAAGAGAAGAAAATAATTACACGATGACATATACATTGTTGTAAAACAAGAGGAAAATGCAAGAATACATAAACAAGAAAGTAAGGCAAAGTCTGATGGAAGTATAAAGTTGAGACCCTTATTTTAATCTCTTCAATTGTGTTTTTCCTAAGGGTGAAAACTACCCTTTAATTGGATGTTTAAACCATCCTTTTACAACATTTGACAATACGTTACTATAATGTTTAATTAATATAGTAAATGGATACATTACGTTAGGATAGATTCAGAGAAACATCTACACAATTAAGTGGATTTTTAACACTCCCCCTTGGATGTTTATAGATAATGCGCCTCGTAAAACCTTACTAGGAAAACCCCAGTGGGAAAAAGCCTAGTGAAGGGAAAAGAGTACACATATCTTGTAATACGCCTTGAGTGCTGCCTCATTAAAAACCTTACCAGGAAAACCCAATGGGACAAAACCTTAGCTAAGGGAAAAAGAGTACAACGCGTATTTTACTCTCCCTGATGAAAAATTTATTTGATATCTTGGAGACGACGCATTCCAATCTTATATCTTAGCTTCTCAAATGTTGACGTTGGCAATGCCTTAGTGAATAAATCTGCAAGATTATCACTCAAACAAATTTGTTGAACATTTATCTCACCATTTTGTTGAAGATCATGTGTGTAAAAGAACTTAGGTGAAATATGTTTTTTTCGGTCTCCTTTGATATATCCTCCCTTTAATTGAGCTATGCAAGCAGCATTATCTTCATACAGTATTGTTGGAATCTTTGTTTACACAGAAAGACCGCATAATTGCAAAATGTGTTGAGTCATTGATCTTAACCATACACACTCTCGACTGGCTTCATGAATGGCTATTATCTCTGCATGATTTGAAGAAGTAGCAACTACTATTTGCTTCATTGAACGCCATGATATAGATGTACCTCCATATGTGTATAAATAGCCTATCTGAGATTGGGCTTTATGCGGATCAGACAAATAACCAACATCTGCATAATCAATCAATTCTGACTTGGATCTATTAGAATACAACAATTCCATATCAATTGTTCCTTGAAGATATCTGAATATATGCTTAATACCTTTCCAATGTCTTCTTGTTGGACATGAGCTGAATCTCGCCAATAAACTTACTGCGAAACAAATATCTAGCCGGGTATTGTTGGCTAGGTACATTAGCGCCCCAATAATACAAAGATATGGTGTTTCATCACCAAGAATCTCTTCATCCTTTTCTTGAGGTCGGAATGGATCTTTATTTATATCGAGAGATCTTACAACCATCGGAATACTCAATGGGTGTGATTTATCCATGTAAAATTGCTTCAAAACCTTTTTAGTATATGTTGATTGATGGATAAATATTCCACTTTTCAAATGTTCAATCTGAAGGCCAAGACAAAATTTTGTCTTTCCAAGATCTTTCATTTCAAATTCTTTCTTCAAACACTTAACGACTTTTGAAAGCTCTGTAGGAGTTCCAATGATATTCAAGTCATCAACATAAACAAATATTATTACAAATTCAGATTTTGACCTTCGTATAAAAATACAAGGACAAATAGGGTCATTCTTATACCCTTCTTTTAGAAAATATTCGGTAAGACGATTATACCACATTTGCCCTGATTGTTCAATCCATATAAGGATTTCTGAAGCTTTATTGAACAACTTTCTTTTGATTTTTCATATGCTTCAGGCACTTTGAGTGCTTCAGGGATTTTCATAAAAATATTGTGGTCTAGTGAGCCATAAAAATAGGTTGTGACAACGTCCATTAGATGCATTTCAAGCTTTTCATGAACTGTCATATTTATATGCCAGGTCTTTGCGAAAATCCTTGTGCCACAAGTCGTGCTTTATATCTTATGACTACCATTTTCATTGTGTTTTCGCACAAAAACCCACTTGTACCCAACTGGCTTGACACCTTCAGAGGTTCGGACTATTGGTCCAAAAATTTCACCTTTCTCAAGTGAAGCCAATTCTGTTTGAATTGCTTCCTTCCATTTTGACCAATCATTTCTCTGTCTACGTTCACTGACAAATCGTGGTTCTAAATCCTCATCTTGTTGCATTATTTCAACTGCAACATTATAGGCAAATATATTATCCACCACAATATTATTTCGATTCCACCTTTTTCTCGCCGAGACATAATTTATAGAGATATCCTCGTTCTCATTATTTTTAGGTACATGGACCTCTTCTTTGGTGTCATCATTTATTATGTCTCGGAGCTCTTCATGAGAAATTGCCTCCATATTATGATCAATTATTCCTTTCCTTTTCTGAGGATTTTTATCCTTCGAACCAATTGGTCTACCACGTTATAAGCGTGGTCCAGACTCTTTTGCCTTAACATTTTGTTCTATCGGGACAACAACTCGAACTTGAGCATTAGCAGCTGGGATATATGATTTAGTAACCCGTGAAAGGTTAGTAAATGCATCCGGCAGTTGATTTGAAATATTCTGCAAATAAATTATCTTTTGAACTTCTTGCTCACATTGATTTGTTCGAGGGTCTAAATGAGACAGTGAAAGTGAATTCCAATCTGTCTCATTTCCCAACTGCTTTTGTTCTCCCTCTAATGTTGGGTATACTGATTCATCAAAATGACAATCAGCAAACCTTGCTGTAAATAAATCTCCAGTTCTAGGTTCCAAATATTTTATAATAGAACGAGATTCATACCCAACATATATCCCCAACCTTCTTTGGGAACCCATCTTTGTGCGTCGTGGTGGAGCAATGGGAACATATACCGCACAACCAAAGATTCTAAGATGAGAAATGTTTGGCTCCTAACCAAAAACAAATTGTAATGGGGAGATGTCATGATAACTAGTTGGCCTTATGCGCACAAGTGCTGCTGCATGCAAAATAGCATGCCCCTAAACCGAAACAGGCAACTTTGTTCTCATCAACAATGGTATAGCTATCAGTTGAAGACGTTTAATCAATGACTCTGCTAAACCATTTTGAGTATGAACATTTGCAACAGGATGTTCAACTGTTATTCAAGTGGACAAACAATAATCATTAAATGCCTGAGATGTAAACTCACCAGCATTATCAAGACGAATTGTCTTTATTGCATAATCTAGAAATTGTGCTTTTAACCTTATTATTTGAGCCAACAACCTCGCAAAAGCCATATTGCGAGTTGATAATAAGCACACATGAGACCATCTGGTAGATGCATCTATCAGGACCATATAATACTTAAATGGTCCACATGCAGGGTGAATAGGTCCACATATATCACCATGTATCCGTCCCAGAGATGCAGGGGATTCCACCCCAACCTTAGCCACTAATGGTTTGATAACCAACTTTCCTTGTGAACAAGCAACACAAGAGAATTTCTTTGATTGAAGAACATTTTGGTTCTTCAAAGTATGACCATGTGAATTCTCAATTATTCTAGGCATCATATTATAACCGAGATGGCCCAACCGGTCATGCCAAATGACAAAATCATTAGAACCAGTAAACCTTTTGTTTAGCACAACATGTGATTCAACTGTACCAATATTTGTATGGTACAACCCAGAAGAAAGTGCAGACAATTTTTCATGCACAATTTTCTTCTCTGCATTTATTGTAGTAATATAAAGGTATTCAACCTTTCCTTTATTCGCAGTTTCAACATGATAGGCATTTTGGCGAATAACCTTGAAACTTAACAAGTTTCTATGAGACTTACTACAATACAATGCATTATCAATTAGCAATAATGTTCCTCTAGGTAGTAATAAGGCCGCTCTTCCAGAGCCCTCAATCAATTTTGTACTACCGGATATTGTATTAACATATGCCTTTTTCATTACCAATGAGAGAAATATTTCTTTTCTCTTAGTATCGTATGATTTGTGGCACTGTCCAGAAGGCACACATCTCCATTACTCATCTTGGATCCAACTGAAGACTGGAAAATTTTATTTATCTTCATAAAAATAAAAATACATAATAAGAAGTATGAAAATTAACAAAAGAAATCTTAATACATAAATTTTAATTAAGACATTAAAAATACATAAAAACATTATTCATTTCCCAGTTCAATTATCAATCTTCAGTTGCGATCCCCAAAGAAGTCCTTAGCTTCTAGATGATTAATATCATCGAGCCCATCAAAAGCATCATCTTTCAATGCTAAATTTACCTCAACATTCTCATCATATTTTTGAGAAGATCCTGCCTTAACATCATCTTTGAGAGTCAAATGTGACTCTACTCGGGCATTAGAAGAGGAGGTACCGTCTTTATTCCCTTTCCTTTTGAAGGAATTTTGATACAACCTAACAAAATGCTCAGGTGCCCGACATTCATTTTTCCAATGACCTTTAAGGCCACAACGATGACAGTGATCGCCTTTGCCTTTCGAAGGATTATTTTGAGAACCCATATTGTTCTCCCTTTTGTTATGACCACCACCACGACGATTATTATATAGTTTTTTGCCATTGCCACGCCCACGCACATTATCATGGCCCCGATTATTTTGTCTTATTTCAGACTAGCTGTGTGTTTCTACCTCGTGTGCCTCCGGTAATGGAGCACTTCCAGTGGGACAGGCTTCATGGGTTTTCATTAAAAGGTCATTATGTTGCTCAGCCACCAAAAGGCATGAAATTAATTCAGAGTATTTTTTAAAACCTTTTTCACGGTATTCCTGCTGTAATATCATATTGGAGGCATGGAAAGTATTAGTGTTTTCTCCAACATGTCCTCATCTTTTATAGTTTCCCCACATAATTTCAGTTGGGAAGTTATTCTAAATATAGCATAGTTATACTCAATTACGGTTTTATAATCCTGAAACCATAAGTGCATCCACTCATAATGAGCCCTTGGCAATACCGTTGCCTTGAGGTGGTTATACCTCCCTTTCAAACCTATCCACAATTCAAGTGGATCTTTCACTGTTAGGTATTCAACCTTCAGGCTTTCATCAAGATGATGACGAAGGAAAATCATAGCTCTAACTTTATCCTGACTTGATGCCTTATTTCCTTTGATTATACAATCACCAAGACCCTTAGCGGTAAGGTGAATTTCAGCATCAAGTACCCATGACAAATAGTTCTTCCCAGAAATGTCAAGTGCCACAAATTCAAGCTTTGATAAATTCAAAATGATGAAAACTATCATAAAATAGTTCAGTTAATAACATGATTTTTATTTCTTTATAATGAAAGATAAATTAATATTTCAAATGATTAAGAATTAGTATAAAATATATCATATGCATGAATATGGGATGTTACAAAAGCATGTAAACTTATAAAGTATGAAACGGTAAATTTAATGTATATTCTTAATTATTTTACAATATTTATTACTAGTTCAATAGTTATTAACGCCAAAGTTCCATAAGATTTTTAAGTTATATTTAATATAATACTATTATTCTTTATGACACACCAATATTTATCATAAATTTATGACAAGAAATTAAAATGCTTACGATTATTCTAACTAGCATGTTATCATATATCCTAGTATTTAATTTAGAGTTATAAGTTACTAGCATTTAGACAACATAAAAATATAAACCTGAAACGTATTGATTATTATGCCTAGTAAAGTATCATACAAATACCTAAACCAAGTTATATATGCAGTAATTAAATCGTTGATCAAAGACTTATGTAAGTCCTATTAGATATGTTATAAACATATAAATGTATACCTGACTCGGAAAGAAAATTGATTAACTTTTACGGAAAAAGATAATTCTGAATTAAGTAGGTCTTAATTGGTTAGAAACTCGTGCTTATAACGTGTTGTAAAACAAGAGGAAAATGCATGAATACTTAAACAAGAAAGTAAGGCAAAGTGTGATGGAAGTATAAAGTTGAGACCCTTATTTTAATCTCTTCAATTGTGTTTTTCCTAAGGGTGAAGACTACCCTTTAATAGGATGTTTAAACCATCCTTTTACAACATTTGATAATACGTTACTATAATATTTAATTAATATAATAAATGGATACATTACGTTAGGATATATTCAGAGAAACATTTACACAATTAAGTGGATTTGTAACATACACAGGCTTTTATGGTTCTTTTAATTTTACACATTAGGTTAGTTTTGAAATAAAATGTTCCCATCATGCTGCTGAGAAAACTGGACCCTTCAAATGGATTATACAATGGGACATAGTTGATTTGTAGAGGCTTTGAGGAGAATGTTATGTATGCAGAAAAAACAACAGGTCAATATGCTACAAACCAGATGTTTACTCCAACAATACAACTATAACCACCCCTTCCCTATTTTAAATAGATATTGCTTATGACTTGAAGTGTGTGATGGAGAACAACGTGCCCAAGTTATACTATTTGAAGCAGCTAAATATTTACTAGGCTGCAGCGTGCAAGACTACATAGAATCGACTTCAGTAAATATATGATATGTATTTATACCTAAATACCTTAACTCCCAAAGGACTCCGCCGCATAGCTACATTGTCTAATCCATACTAACTTTTATATTTATATTATTGTGATACTTAATAGCACAAAAGAGAAGAAAATAATTGCACGATTACATATACATAACAATTGAAGATTCTGTCAATTTTATACATTAGGTTTGTTTTGATAGAAAATGTGCCCATCATGCTGTTAAGAAAACTGGACCCCTCAAATGGCTAATGCAATGTGACATGGTTGATTTGTAGAGGCTTTGACGGGAATGTCATACATGCAGAAAAAACAACATGATAATATGCCACAAACCAAGTATTTACTCCAACTATACAACTATCACCACCCCTCCCCCCACACGAAAATGAAGGTTACCCTTTCAAATTTATTCGAAAACAATTTCCAATACGTCTGTTTTTGCAATGATGATAAATAAAGCTAAAGGTCAAACGATATCAAATGCAGGAGTATAAATACCACAACATGCTTTCTCGCATGACAAAATATACGTTGCACTATCTAGAGGAATATCTATTCCAACAAAAAAAGTGCAGGTCATGACTGAACGACCACATTGATGCACCGGGACATACACAAGAAATACTGTCTACAAGAAAGTATTAGGTGAGATTTGATTAGTACCAAAATTGTAAGAAACCAAACAGAAAAAAACACACACCACACATGTAGCTAATGAAAATTATATTGGGCGAATTCATAGGTTTGGTGGAATAGGAAACGATATGATAAACACCAGACAGCTACCACAAAAGACATTACTTTTGTGTGTATAAAGTTATTCAAATAAAGGGTACACTGAATTTCAAATATTAAAAGGGAACATACAATTCATGACACGACATAACTAAGAGGACAAATTGTTAATTCATGCACAATTACTTACTAACAAATTGCCTAATAATAATTTAAGAATACGAAGTTCGTCACTACATGCCCAACAAAAGAAGGCAAATAGATTCACCATTCGCTTAAAATGACGTAGTGCAATATTAAATACATATTGATAAGTTGAAGGCATAAAATATACATAAAAGATAAAATATCTCATGTATAGGGATCTCAAGACTTAACCTACACGTGCAACGCACGTGCAGTGAATCTAGTATATATATATATATCATGAAATTTGTTTGATTTCCATATAGTTACTAATGGGTTTGTGTATTATATCATAACTTCCAAGACGTTGTAGTAGTTTGTTTGAGCCTCTTTCGGCATTTGTAGGTTTCATCTTTTGGATATCATTTTTTTTGTCCGACTTTACTCGACTCTATTCTTGATTTATTCAAAATATCGTTTAAAGTTGAATCGCTGTACTAATCTCTTCTTTTATTTGCATGGACACTCTTGGAGCTTATTGGAGTGTTCATAAAAGACTCATCATGCAAAAAGTCGCATTTCGGGACTCACCGCTATCGCTAACATTGGGAACGTCCATCCTCTCTTTTTCTTTGGGCCTCTTGCTTCCTTGAGATTCATCCAGAAGCAAGAAAATCTGGAAAATCAATCCTTTATAATTTTAGTTGTTTCTATTATGTTTGCTTTTACTCATATTTTATTTGTCTCTTTTTGTTGTTATTTTTTTATCTCTTATTGCTGTTCTTGGGTTTAAATATTTTTGTTTAACTGTTAACTATTTTATGTTTTTCTAAGAATCTTACAGTTCGGTTTCTTTTCAAAACTCTTTTAACTTTAATAACTCTATACATTAGACCTTTTTAAGTTTCTTTGTTAAAATTGCTCAACTTCTTTCACTGGAAAATTTTTAATATAAAAATGTCATTAAAAAGTTTTGTACATTTAACTTTGGTGAAAAAATTTCTTTTAATTCTTTTCAAAATGTGTTTCAAAACCTGGTTACAAACTACACACGTCATAGATTTTGGACTAATATAAGTGTTTTAAATGACCGTTTTTTAATCCTCATCATTCTACCGCAAAGAATGCAAAAGAGTTTCAAGGTTAAATAAATGTGTTCTAACTGAATTCCTTGATCTTCATTCATTTATATTTCTTACCTCTCTTATATTGATTTAATTAATTAATCTAAATTTGGTCGGTAATCATTTTTAACGAATCTTAAAGGATTCTTAACTCCTTCCCCTTTAGAATAATTAGAACCCTTAGCTTGAATGACATAAGTTAGTAGACCATTAATCTGAATTAATTTTAGCATTACCTTAGTTAATAATTGTATCCTAATTAACCGTTAAATAATAATGAATGGCTACTCATTTAGTTAATTAATTTAGAAATCACCAATATGTTGTACATTATTTGACGTGAGTTAAAATAGGGTATGACAACTGATAGTCAGCCAGGATGAGGGTTGGCTTGGGGACCATCAATAGTTCTCAAGTACTGGCCATATGCAAGGTGTAGGCTCAGGTCGCGACTGTCAGGACCCGAGCTTACACACAGGATGAGGAGCGGCACTCAAGAACCATTATTGGTCCCCAAGCGAACCCTCATCCTGGCTGGCTACAAGCAAAAGGCTATTTCAAGCATACAAAATCTTAAAACTGAAATAAATTCAATAAACTCAAACAGTCAACATTTTAAAAAGTCTGTACAATACTCAAACTAAAAGTAAATACAGAAACTCCTCAACTCTGTCTATCTATGAAGCCTCTACTATTACAGAAGGATATCGGGACAAGACCCACGATATCTAAAAACTACTACCTATTAAGATAAAGAGGAAGTCCTTCGAAATATAAGAAGGCTCACCAAAATTGTCTGGAATATCACATGACCTAGACAAAACGGTTGTTGATGATCTTGAATACCTGTATCTCCATCATGAAATGATGCATGTCAAATGGCTCAGTACCTAGAATGTACGAGCATGTAAGGGGAATTCTAAAGCATAAATATAGGCTTGAACTTGATGAAAAGGAAACATACTTACCTCTTCTTAACTCACTCAACTAAACTCAACTCAAGAAAACATAGTTCAACTGAACTCAAAGAAAAAAGAGCTCAACTCGATGATAAGATATTCAACTCAGTGAAATAAGATTGAACTCAATAATAAAATACCCGACTTTGGGTACTCAACTCAATATATAGCAACGATAAAATAAGCAATACATCGAAAACTTTGAAAACAGTAGAATGCAACTTCATATATTAGAAAATACAATGTAACTCTATTTGTATGCAGGAATACAAAATAAAATTTGTTTGTATATAAAAATAAAAAATAAACTCTGTGTATATAAGAATAATAAATATCTCTGTGGGAGTTTATCGAATCGATATCCATCACTATGAGCTATGTGATGATACAACGTCTCGCCCACACTGCCAAAACTGTCCTATACTTTTCCAAGGTATAAGACCTACTCACTATGTGGATCCACTAGTCTATGCTAAAAAGTATTAAGGAATCATCTAAAAAGTATGATCCTTTTTACCCACGTTGGCTACATAGTTTAAGGGGGCTGTGAGCTAACTGAACTCTCCCCCATATCGATATTCAATACTACTCCCAAAATATACTATCTCAAAAATTTAAAAACACAACTTTTTCTGTGGTTTGAGATTATTACTCGATAATCTTTCTCTTAAAAGATATGGTACTCAAATTGCTTAAAACTCTTTTGGAAATCTCAGTTTCCTCTCATTTTAAATTTGAAAACATTTACTTTTGAGAATACTTAGTTCCCATATATCATTTTAAATAAAATGAACTCAACTATGCTCTTTCTCAAAAACATTCCAAAATCATGATTATTGATGGCTGGGGAAGTCATATTGCATAAAAATTGATGGTATATCTAGATACCATACTGCTCACATTGATTGCATACTCGATTGTCATACTAATCAGGTATTAGAAAACTCGTTTCTCCAAACTACTCTTGACTTTCTCAAAACTTAGTTTATGAACTCAAGTGTTGGCTTTAACTCAAATCATAAGGTTCATGTGGAATTATGAACATGAACAACTGAATTCAGGGATCTTAATAACAATACAGAAACTCAGTAATCAGAACTCAGGACTCAATGATACTGCTCATCTCTAGACTGCTCGAATCATAGATTTCATGCGGAATTGTGGGCATGAACTACACAACTCAAGAAATTCATGGGTAATGTGTAGTAGCCCCATGATTAGTAATATAATCCCAAAATGATTAATACTCAAAACTTAGAACATGAAGATACTACTCCTCTCAAAGATACTCAACTAATGGAGTTCATACGGAATTTATGGGCATGAACGACTCGACTCAAGGATCTAAATAAATATATGGAATTTATGTATATGATTCTTCTTATTTTCATACTTACTTTCACAAAACTTAGTTTAAAACTCAAGTGTTGGCTTTGAAATTTTCTCATGATTTATAAATCAAAATATGGTCCATGCTGAAGTATAGACATGAACAAATTAACTCAAGGATCTCAATACAATTATAGAAACTCAATAATTAGGATTATAATTTTTAAAAGAATCATGAACTCAAGAACTAAAATCAACTTATATAAAAAATACTCAAATCTAGGGCTAGAATTCTAGATTTCTCTTTCACTGATTTGAAAAAAGATGTAGAGCGTGAGGACGAACTAGTCCAACACTATGATAGCCTTACATACATGGAAGAACAAGTTTTTTGAAAAATATTTAAGAGCCTTGTAGAAGAACTTTATTAGAAGCCTTGAAACCCTAGCTTGAAGGTAAACGATCAAGAAAACCGTTCTTGAGATTCTTGAATTAGTTTCTTGAAATATATGTGGCCATGAATTATGATTTTCATTAGTGATTCATAATTGTATGGAGAAATTGGAGTTAAAAAGAATGGAATTCTTGGAGAAAGACTTACTACTGAAAAAGATTGAAAGAATCTTGAATGGAGTTTTCTACTTTGATTTTTTCTTAGGGTAAAACCCTAAGGTTTGAGAGAGAGGAGAATGATGGATTAAAAGATGAAAATCTGATTGTTTTGAGCCTTTTATTAGTCAAGAAATTTGTTTAGGGTTTTCTTGCAGGTAAAAAGACAAAAATGACGCGTTTTAATGTTTTCCCATTGGTTAATTCGTAACAGCACTGTATCAGGATACTAAAATAGTCATAAATTTTTACTCAGAAATTGGATTGACGCAAAATTTGTGGCATTGGAAAGTAGATTCAAATACCTTTAATTTGATAGGTTGTAGGCAATCTAACTTTTTATATTCTAAGAGATATGGTTGTTTGAAATTGACCCAAGTAGAATTTTACATCAAAACTTAATCGACAGGGAAACTTCAAGAACATTTATCAAGAACTCATCAAGAAATTAAATTGCTCAATATTTATGGATAGATTTGCAAAAGAAACTCATAATTGGTGTGTGGGTGAACAAACTTAAAACTATGGAAGCTTACATACCTCAAAGAACTAGGTTCTTGGCGAAATCTTGAATTTCTTGAACGAACTTTTGAAACTTTGAACTTTTTCTACTCTTCAATCCTCTCTCTAAACCCTAAATACTTTGGGGATGAATGAAACAGATTCTAATCAGTTTAGACTCCTCAAACCTTACTAAAAACGTTTAAATCTGATTGGGTAAGGAAAAGACCAAAATACCCCTCATATTTTCGAGTAACTTTCCTTATTTAGACATCCCAAATTTAAACGTGCATATCTCTCTCATACAAGATCGAAAAACTAGCAAACTAGGCAGCTTTGGAAAGAGGATTCGAAGACCTTTCATTTGATAGCTTATGGGTCTCCTAACTCATCCTGTGCTAAAAGTTATGGTCATATGAAGTTAACCCGAAACTTAAAAGAACTAAGGAATGACTCGAATGAATTCTCTTTAATTCATTTGAGAACTCAAGGTGCTATATCTAGTGACCTTAACACTTAAGAAAAATTTAAATTCCTCGGTAAAATCCTACTCACAACGAAGGATGGTTCGCGTCTTAGTTCAAAAAACATCCTCGGTGTTACTGTGGAAATTCAACATATTCTTGATGTCCATTTATATAAGATTTCATAACTAGCAGAATTTTGATATAAAGTGGTTATCAAACTTAATTGATAAATGAAGGAAAACAAAGAGTTTGACAACGTTTAAAAGGCCATAAATTATTGATAAATGAAGGAAAAGAAAGAGTTTGGTTACTTTAAATTTGTGATGTTTGTATTCCAAGGATACTAAAATATTAGCATTTAGTATTCAATTAGATATTTTATCATATGTTGATTTATTGTAAGAACGAAATTGTAATCCAACTTTTATTGCACAAGCCTCCTACTTTTAGTATGAATATATATATATATATATATATATTACCATAAAAGCATGAACTCCTAACTTGAATGTTAAATTACTAAAACATCCCTAACTTAGGTTGTGACTTTTTCGATGAGTTGTGACTTTTTCGATGAGTTGTGACTTTTTTAATAAGTTGTGACTGGCTTCAAAGGGTTGTGATTTTTCGATGAGTTGTAACTTTTCCAAAGAGTTGTGACTTTTTCAATAAGTTGTGACTTTTCCAACGAGTTGTTACTTTTTCAATAAGTTGTGACTTTTCCAAAGGGTTGTGACTTCTCGAAAAGGTCATGACTTTTCAGATAAGACACAAAAAATATTTGTGTATACTACCCTTTGTTCACTATAAATAGAGGGGCTTCCTCTCATTTTTCAACCACATTTTTTTTAATCTTCTACTCTTCTTCTTGCATTTTAAATTTTTTTTGGTGATTTATTGTCGTTGAGTGAGTTCGAAGTTTAGCGGAATATGAGGTACCACTTATCTAATGAAGTAAGTCGTTTTATCCTAAGAGGGTACATTTCATAACTTCGAGTACTTGAGGAAAATAATTTTGATGATATAATAATGTATGTTCCAATATACATTAGTATGTAATGTTCCAATATATGAAGTTAACATGATGTAGTCTAAATTCATTTGTTTTTGTCGACAATTTCTCTTGAGATGTAGATATATGCTTCTGAATTTCTTTTCCAAAATTTAGGAATAGTCACTATTTGTTTTTGATGCTCAAGACAAAAGAATGATTTTATTTATCAATGCTACTTATGTAATTTAAACTCTCATAAAGTTTGGTTCAAAATAATTAATACTATATAAACATTTCCCTTTTGTTTTACTTATTTACTATTTCTTAATATTTCAGTATTTTAGACGAAGAAAAGTTTATATTACTTGTAATAACTCCAGTTGAAGTTTGTATTAGTTTAATTTTTATTATTTATTTAATATATTAATTTTATGAGAAAAACACTTTCATTAATGCAAATATATATTTATATTTGGGTAGGTATTTGTATATAAATTAGAGTATTATATATGTCACAAATGTATTATCAAGTTAATAAGATCTTCTAACTTCAAAATATATTATTTTAAAATTTTCCCAGCTTTTTTTAAAAGAAAACTCACAACAAATGTGAAAATATGTGAATATATAAAATGTAGTTGTTCTCTTCACATGTTCATATGACATCTAAACAATTTAACGTGGAATACACATGCAAAACACATCTGGTTAGATAACAACAAAAATACAAAGCGAATATCGTCTATAAGGTAATATTAGTTAGATATGACTAATTACATAATTGAACCTCATCAAATTGAAATAAATATATATACATTATTGCATTTAACTAATAAATTTTTTTATTGACCATCTTCATAGGTTTGCATGAATAAGAGATATATATATGATGATCCACATTGAACATTCACAAAAAAATCTGCAATATTATTTTATCTGAGCTTATTATTCAAATCTTCACTTAAATAAGCAATATTATCTACTATCACATATATTTTTGGAATTGATAATCACGTGCGACGCACGTGTCAAAAAAACTAGTATATATATATATATATATATGATAAGTTATTTTTTGATAAATTATTTTACTAATTTATCCTTCGTATTTTTCTAATTCTAAATATATTTTTTCCCAATATACAATACCGAAATTTTTCTTTTTAGATTTGTATTAATTGTTCCCTTTTTTTTTGGTAAAAGAATTAATTTGATGTATAATTTTTTGAAAAACATATTAAGGTATATTAGTCATTTAGCAGTACAACAACTTATCAAAACGTTTTTTCAAATACGTCAATTGTTTATTATCAGTTTTATAACGGTTATCCTGGCTTGTGACATTTTATTTATAAAATAAATTTCCACAGTAACACCTATATGTTAATTTATAATTTTTCAATTCCAAAAAGTTCTTAATATCATTTTAAAGTGGAATTATCTTGTAACGACATACTCCCATCGTTGTAGAAAAGCCAACAGGAAATGAATTTAGGCTAAAAAAATTTTGAGTAGTGACTTAAAAAATTGTAGCCTAGTCCAGATTTGGACATAAGCTGAGTCAGGGAAGGTCTAGGGAAATCTGGTAATGAATGGGGGATCTAATTGTGAATTTGACCACATGAGTGGATTACCAAGACGTTAAAGAGCATGTATGGCTGTACGAAATTGAATTTGGGCAAGTAGAGCTCTTCGGACATCTGCACCCGGAACATCGGGAACCTCTGTTGACTCAAATAGTGAAGTGAAGTGAAGTTTGTGGATTTCATATGGTCCACATCCTTTCTCAACTCAGAAACCTCGGCTTTCAAAGTTGTAACCTTTGTAGTAACCCTTTGTCTTCTCTCACAAGACTATACTCTCGCCATGAGAGCATAAATGGATGTCTGGAGAGGTGTCAAAGCAGCCGAAATGGATCGTTCAATCATCTAGGGCACCTTGGCCTCTAGCCAGGATGCCCACACATCGACAGGATCGGCTAGGTGCTCCATCTTGAGGAGCATGGCCTGAGTGATCGCAGTCCTCTAGGCGGTGGTACTTGAAGTAGCTCTAGGAGGATGGGAGGCGTTATAAGTACCTGGGGTCTGGGAAGGAGTAGAAGTAGATGTACTTGAAGGTCGGAGTAGGAAAAGATGCCTCTGGAGGTATAAACTCAATATCAACCTCCGGGGATGTATTCACCGGAGCTCATCACCTCTTATTTGCCACATCTTGTGTGTACTCGACCTCTATGCGCCGGATGCTAGTATAGGATATCGGTGTAACCTCAATATCCCTCTTCTCGTCAATAGGAAATCTAGCCCACCGACACAACTCTGTGATAAGTATTGGGAATGGAAGGGATGGGTGGCGCTATTTGGCCCTCATGGCCATCTCTTACTCTATAATCAGCCCCAAGTTCAAGCTCTTCCTAGCTATGATCGATCTGAGGCTGGCCGACTTTGGGTGGCGGAAGATGGACTCATGATAGAGCTGCAGATGAACCCAAACCAATATCGAGCTGCTATATTCAAGTCCTTTTTCTCAATAGGGGCTTCGACCTCAATCCACCTCAGGGTGGTGTCAGAAATGAGAGGAGCTAACCACCCCTCGAGGTTATCTAAAGTTTGTGCCGTGGTTATGTTATGGTAGTCGAGCTCAAAACCTGTAGCCCTGTCAAGTGCATCATTGATATCATCCTTGTTGCATCTCACTATCCTCCCCCATACCATCACTAACTCCACCTGTCAGAAGAAATTGGCCTTCTTCTTCCCCTGGGAAACTAAGTCATCATATGCCGTGTAGAATTCTCTGAAGCAGGTGGGAATGTATGGGCCACGGGGACTAGTAAATACATCAAACCTGTGGAACCGGAGTGTGTCCCACACAAGAGGGTACCTGTCCACCACATCATCCGTGGACAATCTCTTCTCCTCTAGGATCCTCCTCAATGCCTCAGCCTTTAACTGGTTGAGTAACCGGGGAGGAGGACCTTGAAAAGGTGGTGCTAGAACCACCGTCTGTGCCAGAGCTGGCACTGTTCAGCAGTAGAAGGGGTAGACTCTGAAATCCTTAATGATCTTAACGAGACTTTTCACGAATATCTGCTCATCGGGTCTGTAGTAGTTGGTCATCCTCAGTCTCTGAGAATGAGACCTGATAATCAAAATATTCCCAATCACTATCGGAGTTGTGCTCCGGTCTCTGAGCTACGGGAGCTTTTCCCTTACCTTTGCCTCCCTTCGGAAGTGCTTTCGTTCCCTTTTTGGTGGAAGCAGTTGCTCCCTCATTTATTACAGTGCCCCATGCTCGTTTGTGGAGCGGCATGCCACTTTCATCCAAATAGGTCCTAGCCATATCTGCAAAACACATCGAAAATTGTTAGAAATTGTTAAGGAAAGTTGCAGAAATCAAGTTGTAGGAAGACTTACTGAACCAGTCGCTGAGTCACTTAGGCGAGCCAAATCGACCTCGCCGACAGGACCAGGTTAAAAGATACCGAGAAATAAGGCATGTCGAAGATGTTCAGGGCCCTTCAGCAAATTGCCGACACCACCCGGCGAGCTTAGACTAGCCTGCCGAATGTTACAGTGTGTTTTAAGGGTTAGGGTTGTAGAAAGGGCGATTAAAGGAACCTTTCAGTGAGTCGCTGAATGAACTTGGTGAGTTCAGGCTTCCCACCAAAAGGTACAGACCCAATTTAGCCAAAGTAAGATATTAAAGGCGATCAAATGGGGAAATTGGCGAACTGCTGAACAATTCGGCGAGCTCGACCCAGCTGGCCAAACTGTCTAACGTGCCAAATTTCAACCTCGTTTCCCAAAATAATCCCGCAGCCCCCGAAATCAAAATCAAAGACACACACACCACTCATTTCAAACAAGAATAATAGGACCCATGCCTTCTGGGTACTCAGACTTCCCCTGATTTGGCCAAAATTTGCCATTTGACGACTTTTGCCCTTAAGAATGACGTCAAATGCTCCATCATTGGGCAAATTACATTATTTGGTACAATTTGGGGTTACTCAGACTTCACCCCACTAAAGCAAATAATAATTAACCGCCCCAACAATTTAGAATCAATTTTAACGCATAAAATATGGGAAATTATCTTTTTTAACATTCTAAGCACAAGTTCGAAACACAAAAACAGACAATTGGACACATAAAACATGATTTAAACACATACTTGACACATTTCAACACATGTTTACGGAAAGCATTTGAGTTCAATGGCTAATCAAAGGTGCAGGGTTTGGGAAACCAACTTGAATGCCATTTGAGAATTTGATAAGCTAGGCGGCAAAGTAATCCAAATCCGAGCACGAGATCAAACACAAAAAGCGAATAAAAATAGCAAAGAACAAAAAATCTAAAGTGCGGGTAAGAGCGTACGTGGTTAGAAATGAGAGAATATAAAAGATTTTGAAATTTTAAAACGTTTGGCCTTTTAAAACCTTTTTGTTTATAGCCCTTTCAGTGTTATTAGTCGACCACACAGAACCACTCGGCGATGCGCAGACTGGTAACTTAGCTTGTCAAGTTTTATTGGACATCCAATCAATTTGGGGATCCAAACAACGGATAAAATTGGGCTTGCCGACCTGTTCAGCAAATCGCTGATTAAGCAATTGGCCAGCCGAGTTTTACACACTTCCACTTCAGGTTTTGTGAATCCAACAGCGGTCCAGATCGTGTTCGACGACCTCTTCGGCGAGTCGCCAACTGGACTCTTGGTTCACCAAACTACCTAATTTTCAAACACACTCCACTTTTAAACCTGCACAATCAACACCCGTTATTCATAAACAAACTTCAAGCATTAAAAACTTGGGTTGCCTCCCAAGAAGCGCCTTAGTTAACGTCATGGCATGATGCAAGTACCCATTCAAGATTTATTTTTGGCGTTTGCCATTGTATCACTAAGAAACCCCCTTTTGTTGTTTTTTGATTTAGATGCAACGAAATTTGACCCATTTGGGTCTCCAGCTGCTTAATAGAGACTGAGTGAGAGGTTACCGTATGGCTGAGAGTCAAGACATCTTCTTTCATTTCTTTCAATACTTTATCGGACCCTTCAACCTTGTTGAGAATGCTTGAGAGCATGTCTTCTATGCGGCCACCCTCAGAATTTTTGGGATTTTGACGCTCATAGGGAGGAACATACCTATCTTTCTCCGCTTCTCTTTCCTTCCAAGTGGTGTTACGATCACGCCAATCTCTGTCATGGTCTCTCCATCCCTCATCTCTACTCCAACCCTTATTTCCACCCAGTGTTGGATAGTCAGCATGATAACCTCCTCCTTGATTTGCTAGGAAGTTCACTTCCTCATTGTACAACGCTTCAAATTGGGCATCCTCGGGGCTAACTCCACCGACACCCATAACATTAATACTCTTAGTACCAACTCCCATGACATTTTTAGACAAAATATCAAGTTGGGTCATCATCTTTGCCATGTTTTGGTCTCTCTCTTCATCTTTTTCGATCTACTCCTTGGTCATTCTAAAGTTTAGAGGACAGACTTGGTACTAACAAGTGTACCATGCTCGGTAGATCTTGGTCATACAATCAAGGAGTTGGGAAGCTACTTCATAGGGTTGTTGCATTATACCATTGGGAAAAAGTTTATCAGCCACTCCTTTGTTCACCAAATCGAGACTCCTATAAAAGTATTGCAGCAACAAATTTTTAGGCAATCCATGAGTTGGGCATTGCAGTAACAACTTAAATGAGAACAACCCACAAGCATCAACAAAATATCTAATATGCTCATGGGGATCCTCATGAGCCATCCCCCCCAAATAATCCTTTCAATTGTAGGAGCTGAAGAATGGTGCTTGTGATGTGAAAAACAATGTTTCCTTCCGCTGGAGGTAAATGAATGGTCCCAACACCACCCATTTGGACTGGGTCTTTGATGTTTGGGTCATTAACATCATTGAGGTTTCTGACATCATCTTCGTGGCATACTTTTCTACCATTACTTTCGTTAACCCTCATGTCCTCCTCTGTTTAACACAAGCAACACAAAACTAAAACTAAAATAAGTTGATTCAACTATAACTAAAAAGAACACAATTCAACTTCACAAAAATAATTTCAAACAACACCACTCCCCGGCAGCGGCGCCATTTTGATCTAATGTTTCAAGCACACCTCTTCCAATTCTAGGTTTCAATAATCGTTAATCAGTATAAAACCCAACAAATGAGTTGGGGGGATCTCATAGGGAGCGGTATGTGTTCAAATTCGATTAGGAAATGCAAACGTGGTCTAATCAACCATAGGAATAGAAATTATCAAAAAAGACGTGAATCAATTAAAAGGTTGACATGAATGTCAGATGGGGGTTCTGGTTTGTAATTATCAACAACAAAGAAGTAACAAACTCTTCGAACTAACAATAAGGAGAAGAATTCTCGGGATGTGATCGATTATAGGAAAATGTTGATATATGGGTAATTGAAACTACTAGTAAACAACTAAAAATTACTGAATAGGCTAGACTATAAGGGAGATAGCTCTCTCTCATAAAACTAGCCCGGATCTAGTGATTTCTTTCGAACATCAACAAGCATAACAATGAAGAATAGCCCACACCTTAATTCATCCACTCTCTCGAGCTAGATGGCTAGGATTTTGTTTAGGATTCACTCTCTCGAGCTAAACCCAGCTCATCCTAATACCTACAAATCATTAATGAATAATCTTAGATCTAAAACCTTTATCTCGAGCAAGTCAAGAACACAAAATTAGAATTGTTTTTGCAACTACAATTCTTAAATCAAACCACAATAACTGATTAAACTCACTTCAAAATAGCATTTAAACTAGTAATTAACAATACCGATAAACTAATTCAGCCCATAATCACATGATCACACCCCAAGAATTGGTGTTTTAGCCAAACATCATAAAAGAGTAAAAACGATTACCGAATCAATTAGCCATCAACTGGGTAAGGGTGATTTAGTCTTTACGATGCTTCAATTTGTAGAATATTCAAAACTCACTTCCAAAATCTCCAAATTGAATCTCTAAAATTCTTCAAGACTATGAAAAACTATAGATAAAAGTGTTCTAAACTAAATTATAATTTTCTAGCATAAGTCTACTATGTCAAACATTCTAAAATAAATGTTCAAAATCTAATTTATAGTCGCCAAAAATAAGCGACAAAGGGCCGTTTGGTGAAGTAAGTTGAGCTCGCGAAACTACTGGACGAATTGCCCATTGATCTTTTCCATCTCCTTTTCGCCTTGACATTCAACATCCTCAAGTTCTGTAACTTTGGGTGATCTCTCTTTGCATCGCGGAATCGCTCGGCGATTTGCCAACTGCTCCTTTTTGTCGCCGACTTGGTTTCTTCCCTCAGAACTGGCACACTGGAACTTTAGGCGGTCAAGCTAGCCACTCAACCATTCCCCAGGTGCTCTTGGCGATTACTAGGCTTGTGTTTCTTCATTTCTTCAGTTTGTTTTGTTCCTTTTCTCGTGTTAGTGTCCTTTCTTTGTTCCTCAATCCAGATACCTGAAAATCAAGGATTTAACATCAGTTTATTGCATAAATTAAGAATTTGAGGACAATAAATATATATAAACAAAGCCCCAAATGAGTCCAAATCTTGGATCCATCAATGGCGTTGGAAAGTAAATTCAAATACCTTTAATTCGATAGGTTACCAACAATGTAACTCTTTATATTCTACGAGATATGGTTGTTTGAAGTTGACCCAAGTAGAATCTTACATCAAAACTTAATTGACAAGGAAACTTCAAGAATACTTATCAAAAACTAATCAAGAAATTAAATTGCTCAATATTTATGGATAAATTTGCAAAAGAAACTCATAGTTGGCGTGTGGGTGAACAAACTCAACACTATCGAAGCTTACATACCACAAAGAACAAGGTTCTTGGCGAAATCTTGAATTTCTTGAACGAATGCTTGAAACTATGAACTTTTTCTCCTCTTGAATCTTCTCTCTAAACCCTAATCCCTTTGGGGATGAATGAAACTGATTCTAATCAGTTTAGACTCCTAAAACCTTACTAAAAATGTTTAAATCTGATTCGATAAGGAAAATACAAAAATACCCCTCACATTTTTGGGTAACTTTCCTTATTTAGACATTCCAACTTCAAACATCCATATCTCCCTCATACGAGCTCGAAAACTTAACAAACTCGGTGGCTTTGGAAAGAGGATTCCAAGACCTTTTATTTGATATCTTATGGGTCTCCTGCTAAAAGTTATGGTTATTTGAAGTTGACACAAAATATAAAAGAGCTAAGAAATGACTCGAATGAATTCTCTTTAGTTCTTTTTAGAACTCAAGGTGCCATATCTACTGACCTTAACACTTAAGAAAAATTTAAATTCCTCGGTAAAATCCTACTCAAAATGAAGGATGGTTCGAGTCTTAATTCAAAAAATTTCCGGGGTGTTACCGCGACAATTCAACATATTCTTGATGTCCATTTACATAAGATTACTTAACGAGCAGAATTTTGATATAAATTGATTATCAAATACAATTGATAAATGAAGGAAAACAAAGAGTTTGGCAACGTTTAAAAGGCCATAAATTGTAGATAAATGAAGGAAAACAAAGAGTTCGGTTACTTTAAATTTGTGATGTTTGTATTCCAAGGATATTATAATATTAGTATTTAGTATCATATGTTGATTTATTGTAAGAACAAAATTGTAATCCAACTTTTATTGCGGAAGCCTCCTACTTTTAGTAAGAATATATATATATATATATATATATATATATATATATGATCTGTTATATTTTGAAAAATTATTTTACTAATTTATCCTTAGTATTTTTCTAATTTTAAATATATTTTTCCAAAAATGAAACTCCGAAATTTTTATTTTAAAATTTGTATTGATCGTTCCTTTTTTTTGTTAAAAGAATTAATTTTGATGTATAATTTTTTGAAAAAATTATTAAGGTATATTAGTCATTTAGCAGTACAACAACTTATCAAAACATTCGTCAAATACGTCAATTGTTTATTATCAGTTTAATCACATCTATCCAGGCTTGTAACATTTTATTTATAAAAGTAATTCCAAACTTACACCAACATGTTGTTAATTTATAATTGGTCAATTCCAACAAGTTCTTAATATCATTTTCAAGTAGAATTATCTTGTATCGACCTGTTCCCGTCATTACAGAAAAGTAAACGAGGAAAGAATTTAGGCTAGAAATTTTTTGAGTAGTGACTTGAAAAATTGTAGCCTAGTCCAGAATATGGATGAAATTTGAGTCGGTTAAGGTCTAGGGAAATCTGGTAATGAATGGCGGATCTAATTGTCCATTTAGGGAATGTATTATCAAGGGAAGGGGTAATTGTAGATCACCAAAAGATTCAAGTGGTTAAGAATTAGGTCTGTTCTAGCTCTGTGACTGAAGTTAGGAGTTTTGTAGGGCTTGCTAGCTACTATCGTTGGTTTGTGAAAAACATTACTTCTATTTTCATGCATCTGATAAGGATGACCAAAAAGAAGGTACGTTTTGAGTGGACCAACCAGTGTGACCAGAGCTTCCAAAAGCTTAAGACCCTTTTGACCTCAACACCTATCCTGGCAATTCCGGTGGAAGCTAAGGATTTCATTGTTTATTGTGATGCTTCACATTTTAGTTTGGGTGATGTGTTGATGCAGGATATAAATGTTATAGCTTATGCATCATTGCAACTGAAAGTGCATGAGAGAAACTACTTGACACATGATTTGGGATTGGCAGCGGTAGTGTTTGCTTTCAACATCTGGCGGCATTACCTTTATGCTTTCAAATGGGAGGTGTTTACTGACCATCGTAGTCCACAACATGTATTCACTCAAAAGGACCAAAATATGAGACATCGAAGGTGGATGGAGTTAATTAAGGATTATGATGTCACCATCAAGTATCATCCCAGTAAGGCTGAGTTGGTGGCAGCCGCTTTGAGCCGAAAGACGGTAAGTATGGGTAGTCTATCTTGTTTGGGTGTATCCAAGCGATCTTTGACAAGGAGAGCCTAACCTTGGAGTATAAGTTCATGCAGTAGGGCATCTCAAAGAAAGGTTGGGTGTTAGCTAGCATTGAGGTTAGATCCACTTTCATTGAGGAGATCAAGGCTAAAGAGTATGAGGATGTGAATTTGAATGAACTTAGAAAGAAGATAGTGTCTGGTAAGGCACAAGATATGGTTCTTGATGCGGGAGGTGTGCTTAGTTTTAAAGGAAGAATTTGTGTTCCCCAAGTGGATGGATTGATTCAGAAAGTGTTGACACAATCCCACGGTTCACGATATTCCATTCATCCGGGTGTAACAAAGATGTACCAAGATTTGGAGCGATTTTATTGGTAGCCTGGCATGAAGAGTGACATAGCCGAGTTTGTGGCTAAGTGTCAAAACTGTCAGCAGGTAAATAGCTATAGGATAGAAATTATCAAAAAAGATATGTTAACAAGTGTAAGGCGTGACAACGAATGTCAGATGTGGGGTTTTGGTTTGCAATTATCAGCTACAACGCATCAAAACCATTGAAAATAACAATATAAAGAGGAGTTCTCGGAATGTGATTGATTATAAGCAAATTTCGCTATATGGGTACTTGAAACTACTAATAGATAGCTAAATATCAGTGGGTAGGCTGGACTATGATTGAGACAGCGGCACCATTTTCATGTTTGCGTAATCAAGACACAACTTCCGATGCAAGTGTCTACGATCGTACAATAGTTTAGTAACCCTACCAAGGGTTGGGGTCGAGTCCCAAGGGAGTGGGCATCAAAATTAGTGGTTAAGTGCCAAGGTGCTAAAGCTAACAGTAGCTAAAGACTTTGGCGAATGAAAACATAACAAATTTAAAAAGGGTGACACAAGCGTCAAGTATCAAATGGGGGTTTTGTCACAAGTAAGTAAAAATAACAAAATTAACAAAGAGATCTAATAAATGAAAGGGGGAGTCTTGGGATGTGAATGGAATACATGGAATACTAAATCATTGGGTACATGCTTTTGATAGAGAACTCGTAAAGTAATTATGACTACGCTAGACTTTAAGGGGAATAAGCTCTCTCTCGAGCAACTTACCTCGTTTCAAGCGGGTTCCTCATGGACAGCCATTTGCCGCATGAAGAATAGCCTCCGCCCTAACCCACTCACTCTCTCGAGCTGAGTGTGATGACATGGGACCGGGGTTCACTCTCTCGTCGCACTGGCCATCAATTTAGTGGTCTTAGTTTTACGACCTCTCTCCCTCGCAAACCGAAAACACATATATGAGACTATATTTCCAACTACAACCTCATTAAGTTCATCCACAACCACTAAATGAAATCACATTTAAACTATGAATAGACTATCAGCTAGCAAGACCCAATAACTAATCTAACACATATTCACAAAATCGTACCCCAAGAATTGGGGTTTTAGCTACGCATGTAAAAGAGATAAAGATGTATACCAATGTCACTTTCCATCAATGCGTACTTAAGATTAAGTCTTAAAACAAGCCAAAAGTGAAGAATCCAAGAGACCCAAGTCATATTCCTTGAATTTGAAACCCTTTGAAAGCTCCAAGTTCTTCAAAACCCTCTCCAAAACTTAGAGAGAATATCTCCAAAAACTCTATCCAAAACTTAATAATCTAAAAACTAGGTAAAACAAGGTAAAAATTTCCTACTAAGAATAAAAACTGAACTAGTATTTATAGTTTTCAGGATCTTTTGACGACAGTAGTCAGGATCAATGGTGCACTCAGTGATCTGCCCTTTGGTCTACTTCGTCCCCTTTCATCAGTTGAGTTCAGCATCTTTGTGTCCCGGATTATTGTACTATGTAGCACTGTGTAACACCCCAGAATAAATTTTTAACTAAGACTCGAACCGTTCTTCGTAGTGAGTGAGATTTTACCAAGGAATTAAAAATTTCTTAAGTGTTAAGGTCACTAGATGTAGCACCTTGACTTTA
>JAJOOH010000783.1:0-73656 GCA_029582605.1 Solanum gracilifrons
TGTTGGGCTATTGCCCATGTTCCAGCCAAAGGCCCATGGCCTAATCCTACTTGAAAAAGGATTGAAATTATTCTCTTTATTTGGTTTCCAATTCTATTAGGAAAAGGATTGGAATAGTAATCCTATTTGGAGTTGGTTTTGGCTTTGTAAGGAAAAGCACAACTCTATAAATAGAGGATGGTCTTAAGAGAATAATTTAGATTGCTCATTAATATTGTCTTTGAAAGACATTAGGACATAAGAGAGGTTTTTTTAGAGAGCTTTCAACAAGAGAGAAAAGAGAAGAAAAAAGGGTTCTTTTGCTGCAGTCTTTTATTCTGACCATCAACCTTCAGATCGTGTTTCCCGATTAACTAACCGTTGGATCGGGCTGAAATTTGTACTGAGTGTTCCTGACATCTTGGTGGTTTATTTGAACACTGGAGATCGGATTCGGAAGTCAGCAAGATCCTGTTTTAGGTCCCGAACAGCAGCTGGGTTTGGGTGGTGTTTCTTTCTATTTATCTTTTATTGGTGTAGCTATTGTTTGTTCTCTTTTGGCACTTGTTGTGTAGCCATTAGAAGAATAATTGTAAATCTCTTATTGTTATAGTGAAGCAATTCGATCTTGTCGATCCCGTGGTGGTTACCTTCGTTTTGAAGGATTTTTCCACGTTAAACTTGGTGTTCTTTATTTTAGATTTTCGTTTTCATCTTTTCGTCACAACAACTATCAACCTAAATCTTTTACCTATCTATGTTTTTTTAACTTTTCCCGTTCTTCTTCTCTCTTCTCACTGTCTTTTTTTCGTTTTCAAGCCCCCCAAAAATTTCCCCCCTTGATGAACAACAAAACAACCTATATAGAAGGAAGAATAGGGTTCGGACATGGGGGAAAAGGACCAAAAACGGGCAGAAATGAGGCCCCCAAATTCGAAATTCAAACTCCAGACTTTTACCATTTCGGACAAGCACCCTTTTCTATCGAATTTTGTCCCATTCCGGAAGAGGGAATGGGACAGACACGTGCTGCTGCTACTGTACTGTTCGAGAGGGACGGGAGCAAACGACACAACGACTGAATTGGACTCGCGCGATTGGACTGGAATCGCTGGAATTTATCGTCGTTTGCTGTTGTTCACGCGAGGAAGAAGAAACGTGGGTACTGGGGTCGTTTGCATCGTCCACGCGTTGTTGGAGTTAGCATTTGGAGAAGAAGATGATATACATGGGTCGTATGGTATGTATTGTTGGTGGGTTTCTTAAGAATTGGGCTGAAATATTGTTGTTGTTGTCGGTTGTTTGGAGTGCTGGAAATGGGTTGATGTTGGCCCAAAAATTGTCTTTTAATGGGGTTGAAGAAAATGTTAGATTTTGGCTCAAATTGTAGCAAAATTAGTTAACAATTTAGCCGACAAATTAAAGAAGTAACCAAAAGAATTAATTTAGAAGATTCGGCTAGAATTCCTATAAGACAAATTAACATGATTAATTTATGAGATCTTTAAACTTAACGAAATAAAACAATTAACTTAATCATAAACTAATCGATTTACATATAAACTTATCAATCCAAAATTTAACCATAATTCAAACTAGAACTAAATTAATAAAATATTTATTTTACCAAAGTAAAAATCCTTAATATGATTTTCAAACATTTGTAAAATATACTAATTACGTATATAATTATATGAAATACATTTATTATTCGAGATACTATAAAAACCAATTGAAATTACTCAAAATAACCTTGAAACTATTTGAATTTTATAAAGCTAATTATTCTAAATCGTTTTAAAATTAAGAAGCTCAGAAATTAATCATTATCGGAGATGGTCAAAATTGGGTGTCAACACCCACTCACGGTACTTATAACATGGATTTGTATTTTTCAAATGATGCATTTTATAACTGTGTAATTTAAGAAAAAATATGAATTTAATTGTGTTATTTTACAAAATTGACCGAGTTCGTTGGTTTTGATTTTTTGCCTCGCCAATTAACGAATGGACTCTGTTTATTTCTTATGAAACACTTGTATTATTCTATTTGTTAGTTGTCACTTGTAATTATGAACAATTGTAGCCAAAGAAAAAAAATTGTATTTAACTATGAATTTTTTTCGTGGAAAATAGTTGAATTATTCACTACAAATTTTTAGTCGTCGCTATTTAAAACCTTACATATTTTGTGACAATTTTTTGTTTTCACTAAATCACAGATTGATTAGAGACAATAAATATTTGTTATCAATTATTTATATTATTAGTGACGAAAATAAATGTCACAATTAAATCTAAATTTTATAGCTAAAACTTATAAGATTTAACTACGAATTCTAATTTGTCGATATTGTAACAACATATTTTCTGAGACAATTTTTTTGTGTCCAAAAATTAATAAATCTAAGACAAAAAATTATTTGTCACGAATTAGATACATCATTAGTGACGAAATAATGTGTTACCGATAACTTTAAATTCATGACTAACACTACTCAACAGATGGGACCAATTCATTTTTTGGTGGAAAACTTTAATTGACGAAACTTTGCTACGAATTTTAATGTTTTGTCACTAAAAGTATGTGTCTCATATATTTCAGCACGAAAAGTAAATTTTGTCACTAAAAACTAACAATTAGTGACGAATTTGATGTTGTAGCTAATAATTTTGTAGCTATACATCATATTTGTTGTAGTCAGAGTTCGCCATAAATAACTTCTCATCTGCTGGTGCTGGAGTATATGATGCAAATAATTGTTTGTTGGCACAAACATGACATGAGGCACCAAAATCTATCCACCATTCTTTTGGATTTTCAACCAAGTTGCATTCTGAATGCATTGCACAGAGATCGTTCATCTCTTCTTTGGATTGAGCCAAATTTGCTTGATCCTTCTTCTTGTCCTTTTTGGGACCCCGACATTCAGTAGCCCTATGACCACATTTGCCGCAATTGTAGCAGTTTTCATTGAATTTTTGCTCTTTGGACCAGATGCTTTCTTTCTTTTCTTTGATTTTGTGGGATCTTCTTCAACAATATTTACTCCAGTTATTGTTGAATTACCACGTGACCTCATTTCTGCGGCCTTGTATTATCCTCTTCGATTCTCAGTCTTACCTTGAGATCTTCAACAATCATCTCCTTGCGTTTATGTTTCAAGTAGTTTTTGAAGTCCTTCCACAACTGAGGTAACTTCTTAATAATGGCCGCCACTTGAAAAATATCATTCACAATCAATCCTACATTAAAGATTATGTGAGTATTAAGAACAAACTTAATATGTTCAACATAGGCATTAAATAAATTTATACCTTTAGCAAGGAGATCATGGATTATGACTTGAAATTCTTGAACTTGTGTGACGACGGTCTTACTGTCTATTATCTTATAGTCAAAGAAATTTTCCACAATGAACTTCTTCATTCCAACATCCTCTGTTTTGTACTTTTTTTCTAAAGCATCCAGAGTTCTTTTGAGGTCTTGACACTACTGTACACATTGTACAAATCATCTTGCTGTCCACTCAGAATATAGGTTTTACACAAAAAATCTGAATGCTTCCATGCTTCTGTTACGAAGAATCGTTCTTCATCCGGAGTTTCATCCGACAGAATAGGAACGTTCTCACTAATGAACCTCTGCAGACTCAACGTAGTCAGATAGAAGAACATCTTCTGCTGCCATCTCTTAAAGTCGACACCAGAAATTTTTGCAGGTTTCTCAGTCGGTGCAAGGGCATTAGTTGAACGATTGTGTGCAACCGATGTTGCAGCACTCACTGTTCCAACATTTACTTGACTTGAATTTGTCTTTTTTTTCCTGTCACAAATGGCAGGCAATTTTAGTATGTGAAATACTAACAGTAAAGAATAAATCCTTACACAACCTATTTCTGATTTAACGATGAAGTTTTTATGTTCTTCTAATCATTAATCGAATGAATTTTAAAATCCAAACAGAGTAGAAAACCAGAAAGGTTTTAATCTCCAGAAATTAAACCTCAAATACAGAAACCAATTAAATTTCTTAAGCTTGTTATCTCCTGTATTCAGGTTAGGAAAAACAGAAACAGAGAAAAGATGAAACAAACAGAAAATAATAATTCGAATCCACAGAACCCATTGTATATCCTTAAGAAATTTAATCCACTCAAGTTCCCGATGTTACAAATTAATTCCTTCCAAGATAAAATGGATTAACTATTAGAGAAGTAGCGGTACCTCAAACTTCACTAATTTCAGCGAACGCAAGAACAACAACGAGAGCACATACAGACTCAGTCGATCGATAATTTTGTTTTTGTAAGAAAATGTATGCAGAGAGAAAAAATTTCAGTGAATGAAAATTGGGAAAAACCTCTCTATTTATAACCAATTGCAGCAAGGAACGTGTCTGTTCGGACAATGGTGTGAACGCATCTGTTTAGACATGTCTTTTCCGAACGTTGTGTCTTTTGGAAAAAATAACGCCTTTTCGAAAGGAACAAGTCCCTTCAGATGACGTTACTGTTATGCGCGAATTTCAAATAATTCTGTTAACTAATTAACATTCTGAATTAATTTTCAAGAGAAAGGAAATTACTCAATTAATCACATCATTTGCCAAATACAAATCCAAAGCCGAAACTGAAGTCGAGCGAGCGACGACGATGCGAGGGCACCTTCTTCTTAACCCTTTAAGAACTTAAGTGTTTCCTAATATAAGGACAACAATTTTCCTTTCTTCTACCAATATGAGAGAAATGACTTTTCATATTCAAAGACTTTCCATTTGAAATGACTTTATTTTCCCTCCAAATTGGTTCCCCCACATTTTTCATTTTCTCTTCTTATTTCCCATTCACACCTTGCTAAAAACCCAACATAGTGTTGGGTTCTAAAGGTGAATTAGGGCGTCATGCGGAAGATTACAATTTGCAAATCATATATTTGATAACAAAAAACTTATACTAAAAATCAAAATATTATTATATCAAAACTAATATAAAGAAAAACATTGAAACTTTAGAGAGAATAAATCTCCCTATAAACAAGACTCTTAAACGACTACATTGTGGATGTTATTGTTGTCCTGTTAGAAGAAACAAACCTATATTTATAGAGTCCTAAAACCTTTTCTTACTAGAAAAGGACTAGCTACTCCAAAACCTTTTCCTAAAAGGAAAGAATAAACCAAATATGAAAGAATATTATATTTTTCTTTCAGGAAAAGTAAAAACATTTATGGTAATGTTTTGTCTTTTCTTTAAGGAAAAATAAATCTTAAATTATGGTAAGAAAATCAGGGCAAAACCTTAACACATAGTTCATGTTTATATACATGTAATTGCATTTTCTGACTAGTTAAACAATATTCACTAATCTTGCAAACTAAGTGTTTAATTAGATTTCATCAATAATAAAGAAATAGTTGTAACATAAAGAAATAGTTGTAACAAGGTTCATCGCAAGCACTATAGATACGATATTACTAGTAGGTACAAGGAAAATCTTCTAACTACATCAAATCATGAATAATTCAAGTCAATTCCGATTAATAATTTGGTATTGAAAAAAAATCATCCGATCATAAGTTGGTTTGATTTTAACTAATAAAAGTTAAATCAAACTACATTTACCCGACATTACATGTATACAATTTTAAAAAAAACTTATTGCCACTTAAATAAAAGTAAACCCACAGAGGCCAGAGCTCTGAAAATGAAGACCACATGGATCTCAAGATTGTGTTTGTTTATATGTCTAAGTACTAATTTCCACCTTTCACATATATTTATGGTTATCGCTCGCCTCTCTTCTTCTTTCTCTTTAAATCTATCTTTATTTGATAATGGTGACACCTATCTCAACAAAAAATATACTCTCTCCGTTTAAGAAAGAATGATCTAATTTGACTTGGAAACCAGTTTAAGAAAAGAAGGAAGAATTTTTAATCTTGTGGTTCTAAATTAAAGTTATGTCAAATGTACTAAAATGTCTTTTAATCTTGTGGCCTTAAACATGCCACATGGAAAGTTGAAGTTAAAGTATTGCAAAAAAAAAAAGGAATCATTCTTTTTGAAACAGACTAAAAAGAAAATTGTGTCATTTTTTGAAATAGAGGGAGCATCACAATTTGGATTCACGCCGTACAAAAAGTTGATATATACTTGAACTGACTTTGGGTATCTAGCATCTGCTAATATCTTGCCCACATGGGTTGATTTGGATATAGGGAATGAGCACATAGTAAAAAGAATATACTTGTATCAACTTTATTAATTATATCGAAAAAATCTGAACAAATTCAAAAAAATTAAAGTTGAGAATAAATTCGACTTTTATATGAGTGAATTGTAGAGTCCTAAGCTTGCTACACTTAGAATAGACAATTTACAAGAAAAGTGATTGACTACTACTACTATTACAATTATATAACTTAACCTAGTCAACTTCAGCTAGCACAAAACATAACATTCTAGTCAACTTTTAGTAGCCCAGTCCTAATTTGACTCTTAACTTTATAACGCTTAAAGTTATACATGTTGATTGTATCACATTGTTCAACTTGTGCCACATATAGTTTCAGCTTTCCTTATCTTCAACGATATGATATATATTTACACCCCGAGTTACTACCAAGTGCAAACTCAAATAATTAAAAAAAAAAAAAAGAGACTACCAACTTCTTGACAATGTGACACAAGTAGTCCGTCCAAAGCTGACAAGGCGCCCACATATTATATCCAGAAACGTGCATGACGTTTTAATTTCAATTATTGTTTTGCTTACGTACTTAAATATGACAAACTATTCAAATTCTTGCATTCTTTCCAATAGAACGGCTAATCAAATAATCTTTCTTGTGGTTAAATTTATGTCAGCCACAAACCTAAACCTTATGGGGTTACTAATCAATAATCAATATATAAAATAATTTAGACCACCTTAGGACAAATCTAATTCTAGGCTAATACCTACTCTCAGATTCCACGTAGGACAAACTAATATGAAGAAATTTTCTTAAATCAACAATTAAACAATTATTGCATCCCCCTTCCATGCCATGCATGGGCGGGTCACTGATCAATTAGCTAATTCTCTTTTCCAAGTAGCTTATCACTTCCATCAAAGGTTGCCTTGTTTTATTCTTTTATTTATCCAAAAATTGAATTAATTTACCTCCATAAATAGGGAAGGTTGTGTTACAAAAACACACACACACACAAACAAAAATAAAAAGAGAGAGATGGGTGTGAAGGTTGCCATAGGAGAAATGTTGCCATGTACATCCATGATTATAATAGAAGCTTGCACCATTTTCTTGACGATCATGGCGAGCACCACCATGTCAAAGCTAGGGATGAGTTCTTTTGTGTTTGTGGTTTTGTACAAACGCTCTTAGCTTTATAATTCTTATTCCATTCTCTATCCTTTTCCACAGAAATAACAAGGACGACATAATATTCATACTTCTTTCTTCTCCATAGATATATAAAATGTGTCTCCTGTTGATCAATAATTTGTAAACACAGGACCGAGGAGCCATTATTCACGTTTCCCCTTGTTTTGCGTGCCTTCTTCCTTGGTTTAGTAGGGTAAGTATATATAAATTCTCTGTTGATTATTAGTCATTTGATAATATATATATGTAATAAAATAATGATGCAGGGTAACAATAGCTCAAAATCTAGCATTTGCGGGACTAAGTTATAGTTCTCCAATAGTAGCATGTGGTGCAACCAACATGATACCTGCTTTCTCTTTCATTATTGCCATTATTCTCAGGTTCTCTCTAAATTATTTTACCACTAGCTAGTGCTTAGTATGTGATCACCTCATTTAAGATCGTTCTAAATGAGATGATGCGTCATATATAGATAGAATGGAGTGGGCTATACGCCGATCCATGTTAAAAGCTTTAATGGTTATTTCAAACACAATCACATACTTTTATATGATATTAGCGCAAACAACGATTTAGGGATCCAATTTTAATTTCATTCATTATTAAAAAGAATTTTCATCACTATTATTACATCTACCAATTACTACAATAGATAATTACCACCATTCTTCAACATTATATACCGCTAAATGCCATTATCATTCATCACCGCTATTAGCTATCTGTATCATTCACCACGAATTATCAACCACCACCACCATCAACCACAATTAGTCACTACTATCAACCACTATATCATAAGATACTCCCCACAGCCACCGTCATGAATCATGATCAGTCAACACCATCCCAAATCGATAAACAGAATCGTCCGTCATCACCACCATCACCAATTGTAATATAAAATTTTAAAAATATTTTCTTGATATAATATTAAATCAATTTAGTGTTTTTATTTAAATTTTATGTTTATTATTTTGTATATAAAGAAAATCTTATACTTTTTTCATTCAGATTCAAATGTTTAAATCTTGATAATAAATAAAAACAAATGAGGCCTTAAAAGAGCATAACTATTTTAATTGTAGGAAAATAAGAATTGACATGAAGAAGCAAGGAAGTATAGTAAGAGTGATTGGGAGCTTAATATCAATAGTGGGAATATTAGCAATGGCTTTCTACAAAGGTCCAGTGGTGAAACAATATTCTCCATCTTTTCTTCATCTTGCCACGTCACCACACCTCTTCATCTTCACTTCTACACATGAGAATTGGGTTCTTGGTTGCTTCTTGTTTGCATCTGCTTCCTTTGCTCTTGTCATATGGAACATTATTCAGGTAATAAATAAATCTCTTTTATTTTTCTATTTTATTTCTTGTATCTATCTGAAATATATATTAAATGAATTATATATATATATATATATATATATATATATATATAATTTTTTCAGGTCGGAACTAGCAAGAAGCATCCACATGTGATGAAAATAACTTGTCTCTATACCTTATTTGGAACGATCCAATCTGCACTACTTGCTCTACTCATGGAAATAGATCTTAGGGTTTGGAAACTTAAACTTGATATGGAGCTTCTTGTCATAGTTTTAACTGTAAACTCACTTAATTTAAAAATACTACGAGTAAAATTTAATCATTAATTAATTAGATAATTTTAATAACGTGATAATGCTTTGATACATAATAGGCAATTTTCGGGGGTTTAATACGTATCAATGTTCAAATATGGTGCTCGCATTTGAAGGGACCCTCTTATGCCCTATTTTTCAAGCCTGTGGGAGTTCCAGTTGCCAGCACTTGTGGTTGTGTGCTCTTTGCTGCGACTTTCCACTATGGAAGGTAAGTTTAAAGTTAAATTGTAAAAAAACGTGATGTAAATAGAAAGCTTACATGGATGAATATCATGTGCAGCATGTTGAGTGCATGTATATGTGGACTTGGTTATTACACCACGCTATGGGGACAACTCAAAGAAGACGAGACAATGAAAAACAAGAAAGACAACGTGAGTACTTCTGATGAAAGAGTTCCTCTTCTGCAAGAACAATAAGAAGAAGATTCACAGGTTTAGGATATTAAAGATAATTAATGATCAACCAACGGAGGGTGTGTTTTTTAAAACCCTTCGTTGCGAAGAATTGGTGTTCTTACAATTTATAAGAATACTTTGATTGTGATGGAAATAACGAAGTGGAGTATGTATGATAATGTGGATCAGAGTATAAGAATTATGTATTACATTTTTCTAATATATCTACCTTGGTTAGGGTTAAGATTCAAGTAATATCTATGTTTTTAAAAAAAAATATTATGAGCCATTATTCACGTTTCTCCCTATTTTGCATATGACTTCTTCCTTGGTTTGGTAGGGTAAGTACTCTCTTAATTTTGGTCTTGATTGACTATATATGAGTAAATGTAATGGAACATTTTGTGGATAAATTAATTAGCTGCTTACGTTTTCTTCACGTTTGTTTCCAGTAATTATAGTAATGTAAAAAAAAAAAAGCCTTCTTATCTTCTCATCACAAAAGCAAGTTGAATCAAACCTTTGACCTCTCTATAGCAATAAAGAAAATTAACCGAAGCATTACTGATAAGATAGAGCAACAATATCTTGAAAGATCCTTTTCAACTTACCGTTAGATGTAGCCTTGTTGATGAGCATATTGGTGATAATGATAGAGTCCACCTCAATTATATAATTATCCAAGACATTTTCGGGACACCGTTTGACAGCAAATCTGACAGCTGAAGTTTCTGCAAAGTTGTTGCTAGTACTTTGGATAGGTTTTGAGAATGCCTCGATGAAGTCTCCGTCCCTATTTCTGACATCAACGCTGCTTTGTCGTTGTATCTTCCATCCACATTCACTTTATATTTACCCATTTTTGACATTTGCCATGTGACAAGTTGATAATGACCATAGGTTGTAGCCTCTCTCACTATAACAAAAATAACTTTTAGCGGCAATAAATATAGACATTAATAAAGAGTGCTAAAGTTTTTACCGACATTAATTAAGTGCCATTAGAACCAATGTCGCTAAAGGCTTTAGGGACATATACAAAGAATGCTAATTGCCGCTAAAAATATATATCTAATGATCAATGATGTACTGTCTATGCTTTCACACATATTAGGCCAATTATCCATAATTGTATAGTTAGGAAAAACAATCCTCATAGCAGTAGTCATATTCCACAAAATTTTGTACTACATCTACTTTTGATGCATTTTATCTTGAAGTCCATAGCTTCCATAGTTCCCAGGAAATAAAGATAGGTGCAATCTGAAGAATCATTTTCTGAACAATGTTTTTAGCTTTCAAGTTCCACCAATTTTGAAATATCCTTCTAATAGCACCAGGTTTGTGAACATTTCCCAGAGGGGCTCCAATGTGTTTGGCCTCATCTCCATGAGTAAAGGTGTGACGAATTCGAACCAGTGATCTAATTAGTGTAGCAATAGCAATCTGCATTAGATTGCATCCCAAATGTCACGATGGTCTCATTGAAAGATAGTTTACCCTTACACAGTCTCCAAGTCAGGAAAGAGATCTTGAAAGGAACAACTTTAGGCCACAAAGTATTAAGGAACTCCTCCTTCTGTTTGATGGGTTTGACCAAGTGTCAGGCAGAACCATTAGAGTACAGTTTATCCTCAGTGCCCATCCAAATTGGACCATCGATCATCTTGATCCGCAGTGCTAATTTCAATATTTTTGATATCTTGCACAATGTTAGAAGGTAGCACGCAAGAAAATATTCTTTCATCTCATGTCCTATTCAACATAAAATCCTTAACAAACACCTTAGCCAGTAACCCATCACAACACACTGTAGGAATTGATGCTAGGGGACTATGATTAGTCCAAGTGTCCCACGAGAAGTTGGAGTTCCCCAAATTAATATTCCACCTAAATTTTTCTTCTGCTATACTTCTTGCCCAAACTAAGTTCTTTCAGTCTTGTGAATTACTTGAGATCAACTTTTTTTGAGTAATGCATTTATAAGAACAATACATTTTATTCTTGAAATCAACTCAAAGAGTGTGAGTAGTTCTCAATCTCCACCATCTTTAAATAGCTAAGGTGTTAGAGATATCAACCAAGCTTCTAATACCTATACTACCTTCATTTTTTGTGTAACACAAGTTGACCATGAGCTCCCATGGTACATCTTAGTGTTAGTAGTGGATCCCCAAAATAATCTATCCATGTGCTTCTCCATTAAGTTTATAGAACCTTTGGGTGGGTTGAGTGCCGATAAAATGTAAGTTGGAAGAGATTGAAGCACACTCTTTATAAGAACCACTCTTCCTTCACTAGTAAGCATTTTTCTTTGCCATCCATTCATTCTTTTGATCACTCTAATAACCATGCCATCCTAGTAGTCAATCAACTTTCTTCTTGCATAAATAGGGCAACCCAAGTAAATAAAAGGAAATTATTTATCCATATAGCCTGTACATTGCGTCAGCTTGTTGATTCTGTAAGGATTAGTTTTAAGCCTTGTGAGAAAAAACTCCTTTCTTCATTTACTTTTTGTCCAAAAGCCCTTTCATATCTGTGAATTTGTTTCATTATCATCTTAACAGATGAAAAAAAGAGAGGAAGAAAGAGAGATGGGTGTGAAGATTGCCTAGGAGCTTGCACTATTTTCTTGACTATTACGTCGAGCACCGCCGGGTCAAAACTAGGGATGAGTTCTTTTGTGTTAGTGGTCTGTGCAAATTCTCTTAGCTATGTCCTGATGAGTGGTAGATATACACTCATTTAAGGTCCATTTAGCTCAATAATTAGTGTCTTCAATGCCTAAACTTATCCTTTATAACACAATATTGATGATTTGCAGCTATGAAGACAATTGGACAAGGAAATGACTGACGTTTGAAAGAATGACAAAAATACAAAAAGAAGTGCAAAATGAGCATAGTTGATCGCCTAACATGAAGAGCGGATCGCCAACTGAGCACGACCTCGCCCAAATTTACAGTGCATAGCATTTGTGTCTACTAAAGAAAGTTGGCATACTCTAGTAGAGAAGGAAATGAGTCGGGTTAGAACAGCGGCCCTGATACACATTGCCCAAACTGATAGTGTGCAGTGCAAAAACTGAATGCTCGAAAGGTGAACTAATGTGGTATTCAGATGGTCCGCCAAATGTGAAAGGTTGACTCAACCGAGTTCGCCAACTGAGGTTCAAACACATAAAGCCTAGAGCATTACAAGGCAAGCTGAGGAGTGAAGGACGATTCACCGAGTATGTTTGACGAACCCGACTAATATCGTAGAGTCAATCGCATGGTGGATTTTTGGGCCAATTTTTGGGAAAGTATATGTAGCCCAAAGGATACAATTTTGGGAGAGCTTTTCAGGAATTTTTTTTAGAGTTTAATTTTTTTTTTTTTGATGTTTTAAGTAGAGATTTTTCTTGAGATAGAGATTCGAAGAACACTTAACCTTTGAAGAACACTTTTCTAGCTTTTGGGGTTTTACAATTTGGATTTTGAATTTGATAAATTGAAGTTGAATCCAAAAGTTGGTTTACTCTTAATTGCTTGATTTCATGTTATCCATGGATGCTTTCATGGAAGGTATAATTTTCTTGCCTTTTGTGATGGGTGGCTAAACCCCAAGATCTATAGGTCCTCAAATGGAGTTGAGTGTTGATTTAATGTAGTGGGTATGGTGCTATGCTCTGTTTTACTATTGTTCATACATGAATTTGGTTTAATTACCATGAGGTTAACCTATGAGTTAAGGTTGTAAACTTAATTCCTACTTCTGATATACGGTTGATGCTCGAAAGAGATTAATTTGAGTGCGTAATTAGTTCAATACTAGCAATTTAGGTTTGATGTCTGCAGCTTGCTTGAAAGAGAGGTTATCGATCAAATCTATTTGCCCAATTATTGAAAGAGAGAATAGAGTAAGGCATTAGGTTGTTTAGGATTGACATTTAGATGAGACCGAAAGGAGATTCCATGTGTAGATACTTTGAGATTGAAAAATGATTAGCATCAATGAAGATGACTTAGCCTATTCATGATTGTTCATCACTACAGAGCAACACAATCACCTCTATCTAACATCAATTTCCAATCCCCGAACCCCTAGATTACTTGTTAACTCTTGATTTCATCGATACTTTAGTTTAATTGCGATAATTGATAATCAAACCTTTATATTAAGTTGGTGGTACCAACCACCCAATTGTTCTTACAGTTACAAATGAACTAATTTAAGATCCAAATTTCTTGATAAGGCATTCTCCACGATTTACCATTCCCTCTGGGATTTGACCTTGGCTCTTCGTTGGGTTTTTACTGACTACGATTTCTCACTCTTTTTATTTATTTTGGAGGGTGGTTTGAGCGTTACAAAAAATGACGCCACTGCCGGGGAGTGATGGCTGAGAATTCTAATTGAGAAATTAGACTTTTAATATGATTTATTTGTAGTAGATTTTTCGTTTGATGTTGTTGTTAGCTGATTTGCAGGTTGAAAAAATGAGTGATCATGGGAGTGACAATGACAATCACTATGGTCAAACAACAACATGAGTTAATGTCATTCAAACGACGGGAGCTATTCGGAGACCTCCTACAACAGGGAGGATGATGTTTCACATCACCGGAACTATGATTCAATTGCTCCATATGAAGGAAATTTTCGAGGGTCTAGCTTATGAGAATCCCCATGAACACCTTAGGAATTTCAAGGAGGTATGTGGACCCTTTGTGTTCAAGAATATCTCCCAAGAATCTGTAAGGTTGAGGTTATTCCCATTCTCTTTAACGGAAGAGCCTACAAGATAGTTGGTAGAGTTTCCAAATGATTCAATCACTTCATGGGAAGAGCTAACAAATGCTTTCTTGGAGAGATTCTTTCCACCCTGGAAGATGGTTAAACATCAACACGAAATCCAAAATTTCAAGCGTATTAGAGGTGAGCCTTTGCATGAAACATGGCTAAGGTTGAAGAAGTTGCTCTTGCAATGTCCAACGCATAACGTTCCAGACAATTTGCTACTACAATACTTCTATTGCAACCTTAATTTGGTCAGCAAAGGTGTGGCTGATCAGTTGGTCTAAGGTGGATTAATGAGACACCCATATGATATTGTTTCATTGTTTCTACATAATATGACTAAGGTCAACCGAGCACTACATACTAGAGAGGACCAAGTGCCTACTCTAAAAGTGGGTCTAAGAAAAAAACAAGTCGAGAAGGACCATGAATAAGATGAGAACATGGCACAAAATGATGACCCAAATCAATTTGCTGTCTAAACATGTCATGGGAGGTTGAACCAAGTCGGTAAATATGGTTGGAACCAATAGTGGGAAGTGCCCAAATGATGCCAAATTTGAGGCATTATACAATGAAGAAGTTCAATACTTGGGAAATCAAGTGGAACCCTTCTCACTCTGAAAGAAAGAAGAAAGTCTGGAGGGGGGCGGTTCTCATACCAATTATTAAAGACAAGGTGGGAAGTAAGGTTGGAATAAGGATAGATATGGAGGTTGGAAAGACTAATAGGGTGGAAACAAGAGAGATAAGGAGATAGAAAAAGACAGATACGTGCCTCCCCATGATCGTCTACGCCCAAAAGAACCTGTTGGGCTAGAAGGGAGCCGGGCTGAAGAAATTCTTATAAGAATCGACAACAAGGTTGAAGGGTCCGATAAGGTGATGAAGGATTTGGAAATGAATTCTCCACTTTACCCCAGACGGTGACTTCACACTCAGTTTCTATCAAGTAACTGGAGACCCAACTGAGTCAAATTACCACTCATCTCAATCAAAGGCAAAAGGGAAAATTGCCTAGTGACACCATACCTCCCAAGAATGATTGTTGAGTTTGAGTATTATGTCATGCCATGATTTTAAATAAGGCACTTCTTGGGAGGCCAACCCAGTATTTATTTTTATTTTTATTGCTTTCAAATAACGTGCATTGTGAGTGCAGGTTGTGAAGAGGTTGGGAGATTGAACAGGGACGCATAGGCGATGTAAAACCCAAACAATGATCCGCCCAAGGAATTATTGCAGACTAAACTTTGTCCGCCTAAGACCGGTGATCAGAATTCCAAAGGGCGATTCGCCAAAGTGCACTACGTAGACTCCATTGGGTCCACCGATCAGCCTTCAGATTTGGTGTTAGTTCAGGCACGTTTGGTGAGCTTAAGTTCCAATTAGCGATACAACAAACACGTTCGATGACGTTAGTCAAAATTGCCGAATGGGCCTGATATAAAATATCAAGGGTCTTTTCAAATTCAAAAATCAAAACATTTGAAGTCAGAGAGACTTTTCAATTATTTTCTCATACCTCATATATTTTGAGTGTTTGTGAGCCTCTTGTGAGTGTTTTTGAAGTACGAGGAGTGATTTTTCTTGTAGTTTGTGTTAACCCAACCCCGATTCCTCATTTTCTCGATTGTTTTTCGTTATTAAGGTTGGTTTTTGACTTCTTGTTGATGATTCTTAGTTAGAAATGCATATTGGGTGTGGGCTTGAATCCTTTAACTGATATTTTGTGTTTGATTTCGATTGGTAGCATCACATTGCTTGATTTGAACTATGCTCATGTGATTTTTATTGTGAATGCCTGTGAAATTGTGAATCATGATTTTGTTGGTTAAGTTGTGAAATTAAGTTGCTAAATATGCTGGGTCTAAGCTTAATTGAATGAGGGTGAAGTCGGAGTATCCCAAAGTTGATCCATTTGCATGATTTTGCCCAATGATAGACATGGTGACTATTTCTTAAGAGCAAATTGTCAATTAGTGCAATGCTTAGTGATAGCTGGGGAAAACCTAAGTACCCATGGGTAGAAAATCATATAGGTGGATTGTAATGTTGGGGGAAATCTAGTATTTGTTGTATGTGTGTTGGATTATCTGTGAAAATTAGGCACTGGGCTAAACATTTCATATTCGGCAGGGGTGTCTTAGCTCACTAAGGAAGTTAGCTGAATCGTTGAGTAAGACCGAACTTGCATTCTTTAGAATATGCATGGCCTTCGGTACAATTCCATTTGGCGGGCTTGTCTTAGTCTGTCGAACTTATTTGGAAAATCGCCGAATGGAAGAGGATATCACCCTTGATGTTTGTTTCTTTCCCTTTTGCAATGTTAGTTTCAATGGACTTGTCTTAGCCCGCTGAAACCAACTCAGAAAATCATCGAGTTGGCATTTACTTCGACTTTTATGCCTACACCCTAGGTAAATTTCTACTGTTCATTTCGATGAGCTCAACGCAGTTCACCGATCCTTTTTGGTGATCCACTTCTCGTTAGGCAAGCCTCAAGAGCATTTTTCAAATATGATTCAATGTGCATTTGGTTTCAACTAACCTTCACAAAGATTTGGTTTGAATATGGGAAAAAAATGTGGTTTCCTCTAACACTGAGTTTGATAGAGAGTCTCCTCCTCCATTAAAGAGACGCCAGGGCCTTTCTCTAGATGATTTCTCATAGGCTCCCCATCGTCAACAAACTGCACCTCAACAATCATCTGCCCAAGAAAGGGTACAACCTAGATAGGGGCAGCGAGAAGAGGATGAAGATCCGATCCAAGTTGGTGCAACCTTCATCTACACAATCATTGTCTTTCAGAGTCCTTTCAGTTATCACTCCAAGAGCCTGAACAGGCTCAAAGCAACTGGAGAGAGGACTATACTTGAGGATAGACGACTCTCTATAGATAGAGTTGTGAGCGACTATCCAGGCATCTGGGATACAATACAGTTCCACAAGTTTGAGGGATTCACCAAGCCCAAGAATCCTTACATCCCTTTTTGGGTGAGACTTTTACACCGCATATGTTCAGGCCCTTCGAAAGAAGCAAAATGACACAATCTGGAAACCACTTGCAGAAGTGGAGGTACAAGTAAAAAAAGTCTGGTGTAATGTAGAAGCCAATAATACTGCACTGAAAATGTCAGTGTTTGAGTCAGACTTGTATTCACTTCGGATGTGCCAATGCTTGGACTCCTTGAAGGGTTGGTTGGATCCATTGATTTCAAACTCTTCTCCCTCCTGGATGGCTGATGGTACCCAAATCGAGAAGAAGGACTTGAACATAGTGGCAAGATATTGGTTTGGATTCATCAACACCAACCTAATACCATCCCAGAATGAATTCATCCTTCGCCACGACAAAGCGGTTTAGGTAGGTACCATCATAGATAGGGAGCAAATAAATGCTGGTGCTATTATTGCCGACGAGATATTGATGAGGGCAAGGTAAAAGCTGACATTGCTCCTATTTCCAGTACTGAACACACAACTATGTGAGAGGGCAGAAGTCTCTCTCTAGACATCTTCAAATATGAGAGTCACACTGCTTCATCCAGCGATATCAGACAGATTGATGTGGAGTGTTTGCTGGATGAAGCGACATAGAGGAAGCCGCCACCACCAGATTCTATGCCCGTGGTTGACCCCACTATCTTGGCATCAGAGGCTAGCACACCTGTTCCTTTTGTGGAAGAGGCATGTATTTCTACACCTTCCTCCACTTCTAGTCCTTCTGTTACTGCTTCTACAACTCTGGTGACTATTGTTGCGACTGCTATGAGGCCTCCACCCTCTACTATTGCCCTTCCCCCTTTGACTTAGGCCATGATCTACCAAATGAGCAACCTTTCCTGGTCAACAGATGTTTGAGTTTCCCGGGTTTAGATAAACATGCCCAAGATCATCGACTAGGCCATTAAGAAGGCCTTGGCTCCTTTGACAGAGCAGGTAGTTAGGTGTGAGGAGGCATTTGAGAGTCATACTTTGAGGTTGGATGATCTTACTACTAGGATACAGGCTCGAGAGAAGGCCGAGGGTAGCTCTGGTGCTCTAAACACCATGAGGGCTTACATTGCTACCCTACGAGTAGAGGTGGTCATGTTTTAGTCGACAAAAAGCTCTATGCTTTACAGAGAGGTTCCCCTTCAAGATGTACTAGTTTCTGATCCTGAGGGTGCTGTGCATGATGAGATTGTGGTTGAGGATAAGAGTGAGAGGGCCGATGAGGAGTTGACCAAGAAGACTGATGAGGAGGAGTTGCCGGGTGAAGAACATGGGATTGTTGAGACACTGAGTGAGCTGTAGGAGACCGAGTAGGTCATTATTCAGGAAGCTTTGAAGAGATCTCTTCTAGAGACTTTAGAGGTTTGGTCTAATGGAGTCACTCTAGGCTCAACCATACGTCATGCTGCTGTGCCGGGCATTGATGCCACTTTTGAGGCTTCACCACCTGAGAATCAAGATGTGAGTGCTCCACAAACATAGCTTGTCAAGTGGACCCTTTATCTTAGCCTTCCAGTACTTTCATTTGATTTGTATTGAGGACACTACATTCTATTTTTGGTGGGGTAAAGGCCTTTGTGCCAATATTCCCCTTTTGTTTGTATTTTGTTATTTTGAGTTTTAAACAGTTATAGTAGTACTTTTTGTTTTTATATTAGAGTGATCTTTTGGTTTAAAGCTGGTTTCTCAATTTCTGTCTCATTCTCTTTTGATGTTGCAACCCCCATGAGTTTAACTCATGAAATCCTTAAAGTTTTCATTCATAACAGTTTGAGGATCGATTGTGTTCAATATCGATGATTTGAATAGTACTCATGATGAGCATGATACATTGTGTTGGTGTTGGGAGAATGAAATCGATGTGGTTACACCTTTGAGCGATCTCTTTGAATCTTTTGTTGACTAGCTATGTTTTGATGCGAGCCTTGCAATAAACATCACATGTATGCTTTTGATCTTTCTGGGATGTGCTAAATGAGTGTATTTTGAAGTGCCATGTGTGGTGAGGTCTTACTTGAATGCATGTATATGGAGTCCTAGAATTTGCCTTGTTAATACAATTGTGTCAATCTTGGTGAATGTGAGACATGATCTTGGGAAATAATTTAATGAGGGAACCAAATTGTCCATAAAGAGTTTGTGAATACCTTGTGAGGGTGTGAATCCATTTTGGCACCATTTGAGCCTAACTTATTTGTTAACAACCAAAAGAAGTCTCTTGAACTAAATTATCCCTACCTTCTCATCAAAAATCCTTTGTGAAGCATTGTATTGTGTTAATAGCCAACTTAGGCTAAAATCCTAAGTTGGGGGTGTGGAAAGGAAGGATAAATAAAAGCCAAGTGAAGGGTAGATATATATATTATTGTAATGGAAATAGCTTGAAAAAATGAAAATGCAAAAGAGAGTGAATGAAATAAAAGGGGAATTCAAAATAATTTGAGCGACAAGTCAAAGTTTGAGTTCTCAAATGAAAAAGAAAAACAAAACTTGAGAAGAGGTAATGATGGTTGCAACAATGATTTGAAAAGGCATAAGTTACCAATCCAAATCGACCATACCTTAACCCTAAGCCCCATTACAAGCTTAAAAGACCCTTGAGATCTTGCATGAAGTAGGTTGATGATTCGAAAATATGGGCAAATCTATGGGACAAAGGTTTCATGTGTTTCACTTTTGAGAGAGTAAGAGTGGCATTGATTTCTATTACCTTTAATGATTTGCTTCGTGAGAGCATGAAATCTCTCTTTATGTGAGGGCGCTTGAATGCATTTGTTGAAACATGCTCTTGCATTAAAAAAGAAGCTAAGATGAGCTTGAGCTTGTGTTGAGACTAGATAGTCAATATTCAAAGATTTTTGATCATGATTGAGGGTAACATGCTATTGAGAGTAGTCTTTCTATGGCACTTGCATGTTAGCTCTCATTGTATACTATTGTAGACACCCTTATTGAGCTTATTGTGTTCTTGATTTACTTGAGGATAAACAAACGTTTAAATTGGGGGTGTTGATGAGTGGTAGATTGTCACTAATTTAAGGTCCATTTAGCTCAATAATTAGTGTCCTCAATGCGTAACTTTGTCCTTTTCTAACAGAATCTTGATGATTTGTAGCTATAAAGGCAATTGGACAAGGCAAGGACTAATGTTTGAAAGAATAGACAAAAATATAAAAAGAAGTGCAAAGTGAGCATTGTTGATCACTTAACATCAAGGGCGGATTTCCAACTGAGCATGACCTCACCCAAATTTACAGTGCATAGGACTTGTGTCTACTAAAGAAGGTTAGCGGACTCCAGTACATAAGGCGATGCACTGAGTGAGAACGACAGTCCTGATACACATCGCCCAAAGCGATAGTGTGCATTACAAAAATTGAATGCTCGAAAGGAAAACTAAGCTTGTATTCGGTGATTCGCCAAAGGTTAAAGGCTGACTCAATCGCCAATTAAGGTTCAAACACCTGAAGCCTAGAGCGTCACAAGGCGAGCTGAGGAGTGAGGCGTGATTCACTAAGTATGTTTGGTGAACCCGACTAATGTTGCTGAGTTAGTCACATGGTGGATTTTTGAGCCAAATTTTTGGAAAATATATATAGCCCAAAGGATACAATATTTAGAGATATTTCCAGGAGTTCTTTTTTAGAGTATTAAATAGGTTTTTTTGATGTATTAAGTGGAAAGTTTTTCTTAAGATAGGGAGTTGAAGAACAATTTACCTTTGAAGAACACTTTTCTAGGTTTAGGGATTTTAAAATTTGGAATCTGAATTTGATAAATTGAAGTTGAATCTAAAGTGGGTTTACTCTTAATTGCATGATTTCATGTTGCCCATGGCTGCTTTCATGGAAGGTATAATTTTCTTGCCTTTTGTGATGGGTGTCTAACCCTAAGATCTAGGGGTGCTCAAATTAGTTTTGTTGTTGTTTTAATGTAGTGGGTATTGTTCTAGGCTCTGTTTTGCTGTGTTCATGCATGAATTTGGTCTAATTACCATGAGGTTAACGTATGGGTTAAGTTTGCAAACTTAATTCCTACTTTCGATCTCCGATTGATGCTCGGAAGAGATTATTAAAGTGCGTAATTAGTTCAATACTACCAATTTAGGTTTGATGTCTATAGCTTGCTTAAACGAGATGTTATGGGTCTAATCTATTTGCGCTATTCTTGAATGAGAGAACAGACTAAGGTATTGGGTTGTTTAGGATTGACATTTAGATGTGATCGAAAGGAGATTCTAGGCATAGATGCTTTGAGATCGAAAGATGATTAGCGTCAATGAAGATGACTTAGCATATTCATGAATTTTCATCAATATAGAGCAGTACAATCACCCCTATGTGACATCAATTTCGAATCCCCACACCCCTAGATTACTTGTTAACATTTGATATCTTCAATACTTTAGTTTAATTGATAATCTAACCATTATATTAAGTTGGTGGTACCACCCACCCAATTCTTCTTACTATTACAAATGAGCTAATGTAAAATCCAAATTTCTTGATAAGGAAATCTCCAGGATATACCGTTCCCTTTGGGATTCGACCACAACTCTACGTTGAGTTTTTACCGACTATGATCGCTAACACTTTTTATTGGTTTCGGAGGGTGATTTGAGCGTTATCACCTTCTCATTCGAGTCTCTAACCTTTTCTACAGAAGAGACAAATACTATTAATATTCATTCTTATTTCTTCTTCATAGATAAATAAAGTGAGTTTCGAGTTGATGCTTGTTCGTTCTTTTCAATAATTTGTAATTGTGGGATCGAGGAGTCTTTATCCACATTTCCCCTTGTATTACGTGCCTTCTTCTCTGGTTTAGTAGGGTAAGCATAAACTCTCTTAAACTTGATCTTTATTAGTCATGTTGTATTATGTAATGAAATCATTATGGGATGATGCAGGGTAACAATAGCTCAAAATCTTACATTTGAGGGACTAAGTTATAGTTCTCCAATAGTAGCATGTGGTGCAACCAACATGATCCTTTTTTTCTCTTTCATTATTGCCATTATTCTCAGTCGACAAGTTAGAACTTCGAACTCAAACTTATTAATTAATTTCAAGATTTCAATTTGCCTCACATACTTGTGAATGTCGGTACAAATTATTCTACCAAAGTTTAGTTAGATTTGATTTTCGTGTCTCACATCCTGGATGTTTCTCTCTCTATTCCATATTAAGTGAATTTTTGTGGTATTTTTCATTGTTCAATATAAATAATTTTTCAAAGTTCAAGATGAATGTTTGAATTTTTTTTCTTCATATTTTTCCTTTCATTTATTGAAGTTTTATATATTTTAGAAAATACATTATATTACTGATAACGTTCAACTACTCTTCATCCAATTATAAGTGTAGGTGGTCACTAACAAGTATAAATCAAACTAAGATTTGGGGTCGATCCCACTGGTAGTGATACAATAAAGAATTTGATTAAGAAGTAAAATTGTGTCTGAATCATTTGTAGAGGTAAAATATTTGCAACATTAATGTAAATCACAGAGTTTTGACAATCAATTTCGAATTGGGGGATTCAGGTAACCAATTTATGACTATTAAAATCAGGACTAAACAAGTAGATAAGGTTTCATGGGATTGTGATAAATTGAATGCTAATTTCGCGTAATGGGTGATTACTAGTTACTCAAAGATGTCGAATCTCGGTGGGTAGGCTAGGTTTTTAGTGCAATAGACATTTCTCAATCAACTATTGTGATTCAAGTGAGTTCATTGGAACCTCAACATGCAAGACACAATCTAACAACCCATTACCTTAATGTAATGCTCCGTAAACTAGCAAGCTAAACTAGAGAGTTCTAGAGCCTTGTGTGAGAGTTTTAGTGTTTGATATGAGGGTAAAGCACGCAAAATGACTTTCCGAACATAGAATCAGGGTTTTAAGGTTAGGGCGTCAAGGTATGACTCCCCAAGGACCAACCAAGGGGTCCTTGAGAAGGACCCTAAACACAGCCCAAAAAGTTGTCCAAAAAGGTGGCCTCCCACGAAGGGCATCCATGAGACATGGATGGACCCACGCCCCGTGGGAATGGGTCGTGGGTCAAGGACCCTTGGTCCCCTATTTTTCTAGCCCCAACCCTCCACCCACGAATGACCAATACGGTCCGTGGACCCATCCACGATCCGTGGGCAGGGTCTCGTGGGTGAGGGAGTCTTGGTGTTAAGTTCTTTTAAGTTGGGGGATTAGGGAAGGTTCTAGTGTTTGTTAGTTATTAAGTAGGGTCAGTTTATTGGTAATTGGACCCCCTACATAAACCTAATAGACCCTTAATTAGATGATTCTAAATCATTATTTTAGATTCACCAAAAAACCCAAATTCCCTCAAGAAATTCTCTTAGAGCCCCCTAGATTTCCCCCAAATTGTGAAGATAAACCACAATCCAAGCTAAGGTTTCTTCATATGTTGTGGGTAGTGTTTGAGTATGATTCTAATTGAGTGGATAATACTTATTTATGATTGTTTTAGTATTGATTCATGATATTATGATGACATTACATATTTTTCATGGTTAACCCTAGTCTAATTGATGAAATTGAATTATGTGGGTTTATGCCATGAAAGGTGAAATTGAGGATTCATAGGTGATCTTTTGGAATTGATGTTATGAGTAGTAATTGTTCAATATTAGGAATGTATAGACATGAATTGAACTAGATTATGGTATATATGATGGATCATGACTAGTAAGGTTGAAGTTGAACCTTTATGATGATTTATGACTAGAATCACTTAGTAATGAAGAATGTGATTAGAATGCCTTAAAATCTAGGTATGAATGATGGTTGTAAGAAATAAAGCGTTGAGGGTAAAGCTAATATGATCTGATCTTGTTGTGTATTGTTTAAATCATATTCTCAGTTACACACTTAGGCATAAATATGCTAAGAGATGCAAGGTTCTCTCACATAGAATGATTCTAGGATGAAAAGCTAATCACCTAAAATGAATTAAAGCATGTTAGACTAGAAGAGCTTGTAGTTGTGACATATGATCCATTCATGTATAGTTTGACTTGCTAAGACAAGACCAAGCTAGGTAGCTTGAGTTAAGAGTTCTCATGGTAGCTTAGGATTGAGGAATCATACTCTCCTAAGGGTAGCTTGAGTTATATTTGTAGCATGCTCTCATGGTATCTTGAGTTAGTGGTAGTCATGGTAGCCTAGGATTGAGGACACATACTCTCCTAAGGATAGCTTGAACTAGCACTTTTAGGATACCTTCATGATAACATGACTTGGTTAGGCCAAGACCATTTCATGGTAGCTTAAGATTGAGGACTTATACTCTTCTAAGGGTAGCTTAAGATTGACGACTTATACTCTCCTAAGGGTTGCTTAGGATTGAGGACTTATACTCTCCTAAGGGTAGCTTAGGATTGAGGACTTACACTCTCCTAAGGGTAGCTTAGAATTGAGGAATCATACTCTCCTAAGGGTAGATTACATTCGCATCATAGTGTGCTTGTAAGGGTAGCGTGACTTAGTTGGTCTAAGATTATTTCATGGTAGCTAGAATGGAACACCTGTACCCTTCCTAGAATAGCTTGGACTTGAATGACTAATATGTCTTCTATGGTAGCTAGGTCTAGCCTAATAGGGTGTTATTCCTTGGTAGTCTAGAATGATAAATAGTAATCATTGAGTATGTTAGCCTAACGTAGTACATAGTGTGAATGATATTATGGGATGTCATTCATGCATTGCACAAGTATGACTTGAAGTTACTTAAGAAGTGTTCTATTATATGATGTATATTTAGCTTGGGTTGATGCTATAGTTGCCTGCCATGATACGATTAACTAGACGTGATAATTCCCTTGCCTATATGAAGTAAGCTAAGAATGAGACCAAATGAATGGTAAATATGAATATGGTGATTTTAAGGTAGTACTTAGTGTGAATGGTATTATGGGATGTCATTCAGGCATTGCACAAGTATGCTTTGAAATTACTTAGGAGTATAGTGCTCTTATGATAAGGAAGCCTAAGTCTTGACTATGTATATAGAATATGTTTAAGATGACCAAAAAAGGGATACTTAGCTTGGATGGTATTATGGGATGTCATTCATGCATTTCACAAGTATGCTTTGAGGTTACTTGAGAAGTAGTTCACTTATGATATGAAAGAATAAGGGTGGAATAATGCTTATATGATGCTTATGTTGGAGACTTTGGTTATGATTATGATATTGTCTCTTATGCTTATAGTTTATATTTCATGAAGTATTTCATACGATTATGGATTATGTTTTATGTTGACTATCCTTTATGTTATGCTCTTATGATGTTATGCTAGCTAGCATATTTGGTACATTTTGTACTAACTCAAACTTTGCCTACATTCTCACCAAATGTAGGGTTCTGAGATTTGAGTTCCTATCTTGAGGCTAGGTTTCTAAGGAGCAAAAGAGTTGAAGACTTGGTGAGTCCTCATAGCTTCGAGGAAGAAACCACTATTGTCTTTATGTCTTTTACATTCATGTTTTGAGACTATTGTATGGGCTAAGTCCCAAGAGTTTATTCAAATGTTGTTTTAGATGGTTTGAAACAAAATGTAGTAAGACTTCCGCTTGCTTTTATATAAAACTTTGATTGTATGGATAAAGTTTTAAAATTTCCGCACTTTTCTATAACCCTATGTTATGATATGCTTAGGGCTTGTATGAGACCCCTTCGGGGGTCAAGTACGACATATTACTTCTAGGGTGTACCCTGGGTCGTGAGAAACTTGGTAATCAGAGAACAAGGTTTAGAATGGTTCTAGGATTGTCTCAAACCACGTCTAGTAGAGTCTTATTCATAAATGTGAAGTGTACCCAATTTATTAATATGAGGCTATTGGATGTTTAGGAAACTTCACTTCTTCATTATCTAAGTCGTGCCATAGAGTTTAACTCTATAAGGTCTTTCTCCTTATCTGATGGTCTTCAAGATATGACTACTCGAAGGGCTCATGCTACAAGGAGTGAGGGAGAAAGGTTTGTTGTGATGCCAATTATGGCTATGTGACTAGATAAACTTTGATGTTGCCTTTGGTATGAATAGGTTGTATTATGGTTATGTGCATTTGATGGTAGAACCCGACTTAGACATAATGAGTTTTGAGGTATGTTGATAGATTTGATGAATATGGTGTTTAAGTAATGCCTAGATGGGTTGAGTGAGTAGACTTCTCTAAGAAAGGTAGAGGTGTAATTCACCTTGGTTTAGAATCATCTTGTATGAAGGGTGTGAAAGTTTAGTGATAACTTGCTCCGACCTTAGAATTGAAAGAAATGAGGCTTAGAAGAGTCTGTATAGGCTTACTCCCAAGGGGGAGATGATGTGCTTAGATAGCAAGGTTGTTGAGTGTTCTTGATGTTCATGACTTAGGTTGGCTTGAAAATTCTCACCTGGAGAGGTGTAGTATGTTTTGGATAGTTTTGTCACGGTTTTGTAGGTTCATATGAGATCTTGAGTAATGTTGATGAGGTAGCTTGTAAGCTAGAGTTACTTAATAAGAACCTCTTTAATTTAGAAGTACCGATTGGGATCTTAGACCGACAAGTTAAGAAATAGAAGAACGAGGAAGTTGTTTCCATGTAATTGTTGAGGAGTGATATTTTTAGTAAGGGTTTTAGTTGAGGGTGCTACTTGGGAGGCCTAGGGCCAATGAGAAGTCCCGATATCCTCATTTTTTCCCCTAGTATTCCTCCTTTAGCATTAAGATCTCGAGATGATAAGTTCCTCTTGATTTGCTTTTTATGTAAAGTCATGTGTGATTGGTGTGTTTCCATGATTTCCCTATGTGGTGCATGTTCATGAAAGCTTGTGATTTAAAAGAAAATGAGTATGCATTGTTTTGCCTCATGTTTTAGTGCATTTGAGTAGAGTTGCATATAGACTTCATGAGATGAATATATGAGCACGCTTTAGTTTGGAGTTGAAAGATTCCTCCTTGAATAAAATGCTTTTATAGAATAAATTGCATATAGGCTCCATGAGCGTATGTTGAGCATGCTTTAGCTAGGAGATGGTAGTTCCTCCTTGAATATAAGTAGATATAGAATTTCATGCATTTTGGGTAGTTAGATGTAGTTCCTACTCCCTTATGTTTCATTGAATATGTTAGCTTGGAGTTGATGTTTTCCTCCTTGGTTGTGTGCATTTAGATGTATTGCATGCATGATTGTCTGCTAGTCTAGAGTCGTTTCCTTTAAGAAGTGTTTACAATGGTCATTCGAGGACGAATGTTTCCAAGGGGGAGATATTGTAATGCCCCGGAAACTAGCAATCTAAACTAGAGAGTTAGAGAGCCTTGTGTGAGAGTTTTAGAGTTTGATATGAGGGTTAAGCTCGTAAAATGATTTTACGAACTTATAATGACAGATTTAGAGTTAGGGCGTCAACGTACGACTCCCCATAGACCAACCAAGGGGTCCTTAAGAAGGACCCTAAAAAAGCCCAAAAAGCTGTCCAAAACAATGGCCTCCCACGAAGGGCATCCACGAGCCGTGGATAGACCCACACCCTGTGGGAAGATGTCATGGGTCAAGGCCCCTTGGTCCCCTATTTTTCTAGCCCCAGAGCTCCACCCACAAATGACCAGGACGGTTCGTGGACCCACCCACCGTCCGTGGGCGGGGTCCCGTGGGTGAGGCAGCCTTGGTGTTAAGTTGTTTTAAGTTGGGGGATTAGGGAAGGTTCTAGAGCTAGTTAGTTATTAAGTAGGGTTGGTTTATTAGTAATTAGACCCCCTATATAAACCTAATAAACCATTAATTAGATGATTCCAAATCATTATTTTAGATTCACCAAAGAACCCAAATTCCCTCAAGAAATTCTCTCTCTAGAAGTAAAGAATAAGAAGAAGAAGAGAAGCAATCTAGGCCAAAATTCTCCATTGATGCAAGCTTGGTGATGGCTTTATATCCAAGGTATGTTAGCTTATTCATCAATGGATTCTTCCATCCATAGAGCCCCCTAGATTTCCCCTAAATTGTAGAGATAAACCCCAATCCAAGCTAGGGTTTCTTCCGATGTTGTGGGTAGTGTTTGAGTATAATTCCAATTGAGTGGATGATACTTGTTTATGACTTTTTTAGTATTGATGCATGATATTATGTTGATATTACATGTTTTCCATGGTTAACCCTAGTCTAATTGATTAAATTGAATTATGTGGGCTTATGCCATGAAAGGTCAAATTGAGGATTCATAGGTGATCTTCTAGAATTTATGTTATGAGTAGTAATTGTTCAAGATTAGGAACATATACACATGAATTGAACTAGATTATGGTATATATGATGGATCATGACTAGTAAGGTTAAAGTTGAACCTTTATTATGCTTTATGACTAGAATCACTTAGTAATGAAGAATGTGATTAGAATGCCTTAAAATCTAGGTATAAATGATGGTTGTAAGAAGTAAAGGTTTAAGAGTAAAGCTAATATGATGTGATTTTGTTGTGTATTGTTGAAAGCATATTCTCACTTTAACACTTAGGCATAAATATGTTAGGAGATGCAAGGTTCGCTCACGTAGAATGATTCTAGGTTGAAAAGCAAATCACCTAAAATGAATCAAAGCATGTTAGACTAGAATAGCTTGAAGTTGTGACATATGATCCCTTCATGTATAGTTTGTCTTGGTAAGACAAGACCAAGCTCGGTAGCTTGAGTTAGAAGTTCTCATGGTAACTTAGGATTGAGAAACCATACTCTCCTAAGGGTAGCTTGAGTTAGCATTGTATAATGCTCTCATAGTAGCTTGAGTTAGTGGTAGTCATGGTAGCCTAGGATTGAGGACACATACTCTCCTAAGGGTATCCTGAACTAGCATTTTTAGGATGCTTTCATGATAGTATGACTTCGTTAGGCCAAGACCATTTCATAGTAGCTTAGGATTGAGGACTTATACTCTCCTTAGGGTAGCTTTGGATTGAGGACTTATACTCTCATAAGTGTAGCTTAGGATTGAAGACTTATACTCTCCTAAGGGTAGCTTAAGATTGAGGAGTTATACTCTCCTAAGGGTAGTTTAGGATTGATGAGTCATACTCTCCTAAGGGTAGCTTACATTAATATCATAGTGTGCTTGTAAGGGTAGCAGGCCTTAGTTGGTCTAAGACTATTTCATGGTAGCTAGGATGGAACACTTGTACCCTTCTTAGAATAGCTTGGACTTGCATGACTAATATGTCTTCTATGGTAGCTAGGTCTAGCCTAATAGGGTGCTATTCCTTGGTAGTCTGGAATGATAAATAGTAATAATTGAGTATGATAGCCTAAAGTAGTACTTAGTGTGAATGGTATTATGGGATGCCATTCATGCATTGCACAAGTATGACTTGAAGCTACTTATGAAGTGTTATTTTATATGATGTATATTTAGCTTGGGTTGATGCTATAGTTGCCTTCCATGATATTATTAACTAGAGGTGATAATTCCTTTGCCTATATGAAGTAAGCTAAGAATGAGACCAAATGAATGGTAAATATGAATAAGGTGACTTCAAGGTAGTACTTAGTGTGAATGGTACTATGGGATGTCATTCATGCATTGCACAAGTATGCTTTGAGATTACTTAGTAGTATAGTGCTCTTATGATAAGGAAGCCTAAGTCTTGACTATGTATATAGACTATGTTTAAGATGACCAGAAAGGGATACTTAGCTTGGATGGTATTATGGGATGTCATTCATGCATTTCACAAGTATGCTTTGAGGTTACTTGAGAAAAAAAATCACTTATGACATGAAAGACTAAGGGTGGAATAATGCTTATATGATGCTTATGTTGGAGACTTTGCTTATGATTATGATATTGTCTCTTATGCTTATAGTTTATGTTTCATGAAGTATTTCATATGATTATGGATTATGTCTTATGTTGACTAACCCTTATGTTATGCTCTTATGATGTTAGGCTAGCTAACATATTTAGTACATTTTGTACTAGCACATACTTTGCCTACATTCTCACCAAATGTAGGGTTCAGAGACTTGAGTTCCTATCTTGAGGCTAGGTTTCTAAGGAGCAAAAGAGTTGAAGACTTGGTGAGTCCTCATAGCTTCGAGGACAAAACCACTATTTCGTTTATGTGTGTTACATTCATGTTTTGAGACTATTGTATGGGCTAAGTCCCAAGAGTTTATTCAAAGGTTGTAGTAGATGGTTTGAGACAAAGTGTAGTAAGATTTCCGCTTGCTTTTATAAAAGACTTCGTTTGTATGGATAAAGTTTTAAAATTTACGTACTTTTCTATTATCTTATGTTGTGATATGCTAAGGGCTTGTATGAGAGCCCTTCTGGGTAAATTATGCCATGTTACTTCTAAGGTGTACCCCTGGGTTATGGCACCTAATCAATTTGCCTTTTCAAGCTAGATTTACAAGATTGCAATCAAACCCACTTTCTCAAGCTAAGTTCATAATCATGCAGTCAATTCAATCATCAAATAATACTTCGACTCTAAAACATTTTTCTCAAGAAAGTATCGGGTACTAATCTAGAATTGCATTTGCAACTGCAATTCCTCAATTAAAATATGAACAATCAAGTATCGAGTACTAAGCTAGGAGTTCATGTGATCTGCATGGGTTTTAATTGATGTTGATTTAATTGTTCAATTTCAATATTTCTATGTATATTTTGATTGAATTATATGATTTTCAGTTGATTTCTATAAGAACCATGCATTATTCATGATTTTTATTATGAATTTATAAGGATATGCATTTATGACGATATGCATTTGTGAAGATATGTGTTTGTGAAGTTATGCATTTATGAGCTCATCAATATTATTTATGAAACTGTGCATGATTTTTATGAATTTTTCTATGAACTAAGGTTGATTTTGAGATAATCATCAATGAAAATTGTGAAAGGTTAGTTTTTCACAGATGCGTGATTCATGATTTAAGGAGCTACTCTATGATTATTTAAGCTTAGACTAGTAACATACTTGTGCTTTCCCATGTATGATGATATATTTATGTATATGACTATTCCGTTGGGATTTTATTGAGCACCAAGTGGACATTGAGATGGAGACTCACTCGTTAGTATAAGACGGGTCTCTAATAGATATCTCATTGTATCTAATTATGTGCCCCTATAGGATTTGTCTTAGAAATAGATAGCTAATTGATCCACCTATGATACAAGTTTAAGGTCCTCGCCTTGGCAAGTAAGGACATCTCTTTTCACTATGTGAGAAAGGCACTAAATTTCATGTTATAGCTCACGTGGTCTATGTTAGTTAATGGTAAATATCCAACAAAATTAACTAAGTTACTAAAAAGGTTTTCATGTAACTTTCATTATGTTTTAAGATTCATTGACCATGTTTATGACTTATGATCATGTTTTACAGTCTTATGAATATTCCTCATACTTAGTACATTCCATGTAATAATGTATACTTGTGCCTACATTGTCTAATAATTTAGGGTCCTATATTTCTCCTCCTCCCACTCATGGCTAGTTGATTGATTACTCGTTGATGTCTTGGGTGAGTTCTTATGCTACGAGGACTATGCCACCTTTACTGTGCTTTTGTTATGTTTTTATTTTTTTAGAAGTTGTACGCGGTGTATGTTTTACATCCTAATCATTTTTTCAATTTATTAGACTGGCATGTAGAGACTATGATTAGACTTTCACTCTTATGTTAAACTCTTCTTTGATACAAGACTTTCTTCTTTAACTCTCATATTTTCTATTATATTGTTTTGTATGTATGCCAATTGGCTTATGTAGGGCTTCTCGTGGTCTTATACACCATGTCACATCTAGGGTGCACTTTGGATCATGATAAACCTGGTATTCAGAGCACAAGGTTTTAGAAAAAGGTCCTAAGATGTCAGACAAGTCGGGTTGAGTAGAGTTTTGTTCAAGAGTGTGAAGCACCAAGATTTATGGATAAGAGGCTACAAAACATTTAGAAAAGTTCACTTCTTTCACGACTCTAAAGTCGTGCCATATAGTCTATCTCTATAAATATTCTTATACTCAATCTCGCTTGATGCTTTTTAAAAGATGGCACCCAGAAGAGTTTATGTGATAAGGAATGCGAGTGAGAATGTGGAGCTCGAGGTTTCACAAGTTCCGATCGATCCTTTGACTGAGAAAGTGACTCATACTGTAACACCTCAGATTCAAAAAGGTAGAAAATTCCAGCTTTGCAAGATCTAGTGCCAGAACCAACAGAGCCACCAATGGCCCGTGGTTTGACACACGATCCGTAGGTCAGTTCATGGTTGGCCAGTCTGGGTTTCCTAAAATTTTCAAGTTCCAGTACTTTCCTGCTGCTCACTAGGACAGTCCGTAGTCCTATGCACGAGTCACAGTTAGGTTCGTAGGTGAGTTCCAGACTTAGGAAAATGTTAGAGTAAAAAATGAGACCCACAACTGAGCATGTACGACCCTTAGGTGGACACACAGACCGTACATGGGTCCGTCGTTAGGAGTCCAAAGGTTATAGTCTCTGAACTCACAGATGACCAACAAGGGCGTTCTATGATCTGACCAACGGACGACAGGTTTGGCCGTTGGTGAGGTCGACAGTTATTTTCAAGATGGGTTTTTGGGTATTTTTCTAATTATTATAGCCTAATATTATTTCATTTTTCCATCTATTAGAAACTCTATATAAACATTTTAAAACCCAAAATCTCCTAATTTAATTCTTTCTCTCAAATTCTCAAAAGAACATCAAGTCATCCTCCCAAATATTTCTCTCTCTAGAAGCTAGAAGAAGGCTAGGGTTTCAAGTCAAGTCTCCAATTCTACCATTGATAGTAAGCTTTTGGCATCAAGGTATGATAGTATTAACCTATGGAGTCCTTTTCTCCATAGATTCCCTAAATTCTCTGATTTTGTAAAGTTAGATTCCCTAATTGAGTTAGGGTTTTATTTAATTGACATGGGTTCTTTTCAATTATGATATTATTGATTTATTTATGTCTCTTATGCATGAAATGAGGAAATTGCATTATTTTAAGTTGAATCCCCATGAACCTATGTGAAATCCATGTTTTCTAGAATTGATCATATGATTAAGCTTTTGAATTAGGAAAGATGATTTTTTGAAGATATGCATGTTCTTATGAAATTGATGAAAATGATTTAAGTTGCTTTGGGATTAAATCGTCCATGATTGTTGTTGTTGTTGTGTTGTGAAAGGATTTCTCATATACACATGAAAACATGATTGTGAAAGGGTTTTCTCCCACATAGGAATCTTAGGGTTGATAGGTTTTCTGAACTAAACTTTGAATCAAGATTTAAGGAGATATTCCAATGAAACCTAGCTTTAATTGGTTGCTTAATTGTACCTTTCCATGGATGATAACTTGACTTTAGATTGGATTGGCTACTTGATGTGTCCTTCCATGGATAATAAGACAAGTTAGTAATAATGAATATTTCATGGGATTTACGCTTAGCACCGAGAGGATATTGAGATGAAAGCTCTCCCGTTAGTAGAGGTCGGGTTTCTAGTAGCAATCTCCTTATCCCATGACTATGTGAAACCATAGGATGTTGTCTTAGATAGACATTAGCTAGTGTATCAACATAAGCTAGAAGTTCATGGTCTTACCTTGGCAAGTGGGACACCCCTTTTCGGTGTGGGGTAGACAACATATTCAATATTTATAGCTAACATGGTCTCTATGTAGGTTAAAGGTAAATTTCCCACAATATTGAATCAAGGTTACTTTTAGAAGTATCTCTCAAATGTTTTAAATTTGTTAGCTTGCATTGACCATGTTTTATGAATTATGTTTTTAACGTTTGATCTTATTATTTAGCTTAATCATTTCATATCATGCAAAGGTCCCCTTTTACATGATTTCATATATTTTATGCATCACTATCATACTTGGTACATTCCATGTACCAACACGTACTCTTGCCTACATTCTTCATTAATATAGGGTTCGATATTCCTGATTCACATTTCCATGTCTAGAGATCACTTAGTAGATATTGAAGATTGTTGAGTCCTCATGTTCTGAGGACCGAGCTTTTATTTCCTATTGTCATTAATTTTGAGATTGTATGTGATGTACGGGTTACGTCCTGATCATTCTTGATATAGTAGATGGCTTTGAGACTATGTTAGATTTTGGCTACGTTTTATGAACTCTTATATTTTGAAATTGTCTTTTAAAATCTCTTGTTTTCTATTATCTTGTATGATGTATGCTAAGTAGCTTGTATGGGACCTCTCGGGGTCTTATACGCTAGTTATGCCTAGGGTATACTTTGGGTCGTGACAAACTTAGTATCCAAAGCACAAGGTTTAGCAAGGTCCTAGGAAGTCTCATAAGCCACGCTGAGTAGAGTCTTGTTGAGAAAATATGGGGTCAAGCATAAAGTTGCAACACCATACCATCCATAAACAAGCAGCCAAGTGGAAGTTTCAAACCAAGAAATTAAAGGTATTTTGGCCAAACGGTGAATGCAAATCGAATGGATTGGTTTCAAAAATCGGATGATGCTCTATGGGCATATCGTACTGCGTTCAAAACACTTATTGGTATGTTGCCATACCAATTAGTGTTTGGAAAGTCATGTCACTTGCCAATTGAGCTTGAGCATAAGGCTCTATGGGCTGCGAAAGGAAGAGTGAATCAACTTCACGAGTTGGAGGAATTTCAATTGAAAGCATATGAAAGTTTAGCCCTGTATAAGGAAAAATGAAGAAGTGGCATGATGCAAAAAAATTTCAGCATGAATCCTGAGGTTGTGATTTTGTGCTGCTATACAATTCTCGTTTGAGGCTTTTTCCCGATAAACTCAAATCAAAGTGCTCTTGTCCTTTCAAGGTAACTCGAGTGTTCACGAATGGGGCAATTGAGATTGAAGGTAAAGATGGTCCAGCTTTCAAGGTTAATGGACAACGTCCAAAACTCTGTTTTGGCTAATATCATGAGATTTTGATAATTGAAGTGGTGTATTTGGAAGATTCTTGAAAGTATTTCCACATCCTGCCACGACGTTAAATAAGGCACTTCTTGGGAAGCAACCCAAGCTTTAGTTGTTTTTTGAATAATGTGTGTTGAATGCAAGTACGGGTGATTTTATGAAGGCATGGCCATTTCAGCGAGCTGCCGAGTGGAACAACGATCCTGATTCGAATCGCGCCTTCTTTGCATAAAGCGAGGATTATAGTTCTGGAATATATGGCGAAGCAGGTAGACTACTCGGTGATGCGCTGATGCGGTTCGGTGAGCGCGACTTTCACCGCCCTTTGACAACTCCTGAAGGGCTGGTGTTATGGAAAATTTGGCAACGAGTTCAATATATTTGGCGGTGTGCCGACATGACTCGGAGATCCCAAATTCATTCGTCTTTTGGTTCTTACTAGAGAGCTAGTGTTCTGGTTATTTTGGCAAGATTTATACCGTCAAGCAATACACCGAATGGTTCGGTGCTCGAAATAGAACCTCGCCGAATGGCCACATAGTGAAAAATCCTGCTATCCCTGTTCCTTTCATTCAGTTCTATTGTATCTCTGTCTTTATTTCGTGTCATTTCCCTTTTTTGTTACACTGAGGACAATGTTGGATGTTTTGGTAGGGTAGGGACTTGTTCTGAATACCACCCCTGGATATGTTTGAATGAAGGGCAGTTCTCTTGCGTTTTCGAGTGTCGGTTGTGATCAATACTGATGACTTGAATAGTGCTCTCAATTGAACGATATGAATGTGTGGCTACGATGAGGCAAACTGAGTTACATAAGTCATATGTGAGCTCCTAACATCTTGTTCTGGATAGCCAGTTATCGAGTCAATCGCTTGTGATGATCATTGCATGCTAGCTAGAAAGTGTGGAGTCTTGTTTGATAATTGTATCAAATGCCATGTGTGGTGAGGTTTTCTTGAATATTGTGCTTGATGTCGCCTAGAACTCACCCCGTTAGTCCAATTGATTGATTGAAGCAAGCAATTGAAATTATCTTAGGCAAAATTTGTGAAGAGTGAACCTAATTTGATAGTATACCTCTTTATGACTACCTTGTGAGAAGTGTGAACCTTGCTTGACACCTTTTGAGCCTATCCTTTTCTTTGGGAGAAACTTGAACAACTTTGACCTCTTTTTTCATTCACCTATAACCTTCATGAAGTTTTGGTTAGTTGAATAGCCAACTTAGCATAAGTTGGGGGTGTGGTGAAAAAGAAGGAAAGTCATGAAGTGTGAGAAATCCCCCTTTGAAGCAATGGTTTGAAAAAGATGGAACCCCTCCATGTAAAAAAAAGATAAAGAAAAGAAAAAGGTGGAAATGGAAAAATACTGAAAAAGAGAAAAGTTTGAGAAATAATGTGTGTGAAAGAAGCAAAAGAAATGAAGTATCCAATGAGTCATGCTTAGTTGAATAATAGGGTGGATTGTGAACATGTTTGAATGTGAAAGAGAAGGAGAAAAAGTGATTTTCAGGCCATACTTCATGAAGGTAGAATCCACTATACCAAAATGATCATACATTGACACTCAGTCCCGTTACAAGCCTTGGAAAGACCTTTGTGATCTTGAGTGAGCTGAAAAGAATGTTGATTGGAAAATAAGGGCAAGCCTATGGGTAGAGTCATGCATGTGTTCATTTTTGTGAGTGTGAGAGTTGTATTTGATTTCGAGATTAGAAATTGTTGATGAATTTTGTGCGAGCATGGAATCATTCTTGGTGTGAGGGCATTTGAATGCTTTTGTTGAGCTTGAACTTGCATTTGAGGCAAACATTGTGAGCTTGAGTCTATTTGATAATTGTTAGTCACAATTTGAAACTTAGAGTGCACAATTGAACATTGTATGTGTAGTTTGAACCTCTTGTGTGCATTTGTGTTTCAGGATCACTGTTTGTAGACATCATTGTTGAACTAATTGATCTTAAGTTATACTTGAGGACAAACAAAAGTCTAAGTTGCGGGTGTTGATGAGTCTGAGATTTCGACTCATTTAGGGTAATGTTTACATAGTTTTATTGTCCTCAATGCGTAATTTATGCTCTAAACTGATGTATTAAATGCTAATGTACAGATCAAAAGGCAAAACATTAAGGCAAGGACATCTATGGACAAAAGAAAGAAGAAAAGTAAAGCTGAATACCACCGAAGATACTTGGCGACTTGCCGAGTAGTCCCTTTGCTCGCCTAAAGTCATAGTATGCCAACCCTTGAAGAAGAGAAATTGGGCGAGCTAACATTCCTTTCGACGAACCACCGAATGGTTTGGTGAAGGAGGCTCAGATCACCTTAAATTGCAAAATGGTCGGTGAAGACACAAGCAAAACGGCGAATTAGCAAGGGCAAATGGCGCATTGCCGATCAGGTCGGCGATCTCGACCTTGATCGCCTAAATTTACAGCATTTAAATGGTGATAATGCAAGATAAAAAGTCTATGGAAAGGAGTGTTTGGCGTGTCGCCGACTAGCTCGGCGACACTCGACTTATACCCCGAACGACCCCTAAGGCCAAATTCTAAGAAAGTATAAATGGATTTTTAAGAAAAGATCAGAGCATCCTATCATTGGAAAAACTCATAGTTTGAAGGAAAACATTGTTCTTGCTTAGTTTTAAATCGTTTTTCGAGTAATTTTGGAGTTGTGTTTTGGAATTGAAGCTATATTGAATCATTGTAAGGATTTGGAGATTAATACCCAGCTACTGAGAATGTAATCGGTATTGATTTATTACTTTTTATGATGTGTAGTTAAAACCCCAATTCTTGAGGGTGTGATTATGTGACTAATTTTCTAATTTAGCTTATGGGTGTTAGGGATTATTGATTTTATTGTTGTTTTGAAGTGGGTTTGATTTATAGCTAAGGTTCAATTTATGAATTGTAGTGAAAATTGCAATTCTAATTTAGTACTTTATGCTTGCTTAAGAAAGAGGTGTGCAGTCAAGGTTATAAATCAGCGTTTGTAGTGATTGGGTTTTTATGGGTTCAGCTCAAGAGTGAATTATATGCTTGATTCTACCTATCTAGCTCGAGAGAGTAGATAGAGTGAGGTATTGGGCTGGTTATAGCGTTAAGCTTGTCGAGGTTTGAGAGAACTCGTTTGAATCATGATAGTTGTTTGAGAGAAAGCTATTGCATCTAAAGTCTAGCAAACATTAGTAATTGTCGATCACCTATTTAGTGAAATTGACAATTATTCAGTCACACCTCCAAGTATCCCTTTAATTACTTGAGTACTCCCATATTGTTTGTAATTATTTTAGTTGTTAATTGACAACCCTTTCCCCCCATCTGACATTCGTTCCACCCTTTTGATTTAATTAAATGTTTTCGATAATTTTTATTCCTATAACCGATTAGATCACGTTTATAGCTCCATAATTGAATTAGAACTTGTACCGCTCCCTATGGGTTCGACCCCAACTCATTTGTTGGGTTATATACTAAATTACTAATGCCTACACCTTGTATTGGATGAGGTGTAGGTGAACGTTTATCAACCTTAAGGCGAGAAAGTTAGTTTCCAAAGGGTGCATCTATCACTTAGTCCAAGTTAATGATTCTAGTGTTGAGACACCACCTATTCAGTAAGTTCCAGCGAAGGTCTTTCCAGATGATCTTCCGGAGTCCATTCTGAGAGAGAAATAGACTTCGGTATAGATATTATTCTTGATACTCATCCTATCTCTATTCCACTATGTAGAATGGCCTAGCAGAGTTGAAAGATTTAAAAGAGAAGTTGAAAGATATTCTTGAGAAAGTTTTCATTCGACCAAGTGTCTCACCTTGGGGTGCTCCGGTCTTATTTGTGAGGAAGAAAGATGGTTCTCTTAGAATGAGCATAGATAACCATCAGTTGAACAAGGTTACTATCAAGAATAAGTATCATCTTCCGAGAATTGATGATCTTTTCTATCAACTTCAGGGTGCCACTTGTTTTTCCAAAATAGACCTCAGAACTGGCTATCAATAGATGAGAGTAAAAGAGAGTGACATTCATAAGACAACATTTAGGACCCGTTATGGTCATTATGAGTTTCTGGTTATGTCTTTTGGCCTAACTAATGCTCCTGCAACATTCATGGACCTTATGAATAGAGTATTCAAGCCTTATCTAGATATATTTGTTATCTTATTTATTGATGACATTCTAATCTATTCGAGGAATGAGCAAGATCATGCTAGTCATCTCAGGGTAGTTCTTCAAACTCTCAAGGATAGAGAGTTGTATGATAAGTTCTCTAAGTGTGAATTTTAGCTTGAGTCTGTGGCATTCTTAGGCCACATTGTTTCTAGTGATGGGATTCAAGTTGACACTCAAAAGATTGAGGCAATACAAAACTGGCCTAGACCCACATCTCTAACTGATATTAGTAGTTTCTTGGGATTGGCTGGTTATTATATACTGTTTGTCAAATGGTTTTCGTCTATTTCATCCCCGTTCACTAAGTTAACTCATAAAATAGTTAAGTTTCAATGGTCTGAAGCTTGTGATAAAAGCTTTCAGGAATTGACTACTGCCCAGTGTTGACCTTACCAGAAGGTACGAAAGGTTTTGTGGTGTATTGTGATACGTTCAGATTTGGACTGGATTGTGTATTAATGCAGAATGGCAAGGTTATAGCTTATGCCTCCGTACAACTTGTGATTCACGAAAGGAATTACCCAACCCATGATCTAGAGTTGGCTACTATAGTGTTCACTTTGAAAATATGGCGTCATTATCTTTATGGTGTTCATGTAGATGTGTTCACTGATCACTAGAGTCTTCAATATGTATTCATTTATAAAGAGCTTAATCTCAGACAGAGAAGGTGGTTGGAGTTACTTAAGGATTATGACATGAGTATTCTCTATCACCCAAGTAAGGTTAATGTGGTTGCTGATACTTTGAGCAGGTTGTCTATGGGTAGTACCACCCATGTTGAGGAAGGCAAGAAAGAATTAGCCAAATATGTGCACAGACTTGCACGAATGAGAGTCTTATTAATCGATTCCAATGAAGGAGGAGTAGTGGTGATGAATGGGGATGAACTCTCATTAGTGTCTAAAGTGAAAGAGAAACAAGATCAAGATCCTATTTTTCTTGAATTAAAGGCAAATGTTCATAAGCAAAAAGTTATGGATTTTGGACAAGGGGGAGATGGTGTATTGAGGTATCAAGGTAGATTGTGTAAACCAAAGATGGATGAACTTCAAGAGAGGATCATGGATGAAGCTCATAACTCGAGATACTCTATCCATTCGGGTTCCACAAAGATGTATCACGACTTGAGAGAGGTCTATTGGTGGAGTAACATGAAGAAGTGTATTGCAGAGGTAGTTGCTAAGTGCCCGAATGGCCAACAAGTTAAGGTAGAGCACCAGATGCCCGGTGGTATGGCTTAGAATATAGATCTTCTGGAATGGAAGTGGGAGATGATCAATACAGATTTCATTATAGGTTTACCACGGTCTCGCAAACAGCATGATTCGATTTGGCTGATTGTAGATCGAATGACTAAATCAACTCATTTCTTACCGGTAAAGACTATATTTATAGCAGAGGATTATGCCAAGTTATATATTCAAGAGATAGTCAGACTTCATGGAGTTCCAGTCTCCATTATTTTAGATAGAGGTGCGCAATTCACCGCCAATTTTGGTAATTTTTTCAGAAAGGTTTGGGTTCCAAGGTAAATTTGAGTACTACTTTTCATCTACAGACTAATGGTCAAGAAGAGCATACAATTCAGACTTTAGAGGATATGATGAGGTCTTATGTGATCGATTTCAAGAGTAATTGAGATGATCACTTACCTATCATTGAGTTTGCTTACACCAACAATTTCCACTCTAGCATCTAGATGGCTCCTTACGAGGCTCATTATAGGAGAAGATGTAGATCTCCTATTGGATGTTTTAAGGTTGGTTAAGTGGGTTGATAGGACCAGACTTGGTTCATCAAGCAATGGAGAAAGTGAAGACTATTCAAAAAAGGTTGAAAACAACGCAGAGTCATAAAAAATCCTATACTGATGTTAGAAGAAGAGACTTAGAGTTTGAGGTAGAAGATTGGGTTTACTTGAAGGTTTCACCCATGAATGGTGTTATGAGGTTTGGTAAGAAGGGGAAGCTTAGTCTCCGGTATATTGGCCCTTACAGGATATCCAAGAGGATTGGTAATGTAGCTTATGAATTGGAGCTATCGTCAAAATTAGCAGTAGTCTATCCGGTATTCCACATTTCAATGTTGAAGAAGTTTATGGGAGATCCTTCAGTTATTATACCAACAGAAAAGATTGGTATTAGGGATAGCCTATCTTACAAGGAGATTCCCGTTCAGATTCTAGATCGTCTGGTTCGCAAGTTGAGAACAAAGGAGGTATCATCAGTCAAGATCTTATGGAGGAATCCGTTTGTTGAGGAAGCTACTTGGGAGACTGAGGAGGATATGAAGAAGAGATACCCATGGAGAAATTTCAAATCAAGGTACTAATCCTTTTCTTGGTATTTTATTTTAGTTGAAATGTTGTTTTACTTTGCATATTCAGTGTTTGAGTTGGGTGCTAGATGTTACCACCCTTAGTCTACTTACAGTAATCTCATTCGAGGAAGAATGTTCCCAAGGGAGAGATATTGTAACACCTACATACTTGAAAGAGCTAAAAATAGAAAGAACGAAATTGGAAATAGCAAAATCTGAAATTTGGTAAGTTATGCATTAGTTAGGAGTTTAGGGTAGACTTCAAACGACCATAACTTTCAGTACATGATGAGTTAGGTGACCCATATACTATCAAATGAAAGGTATTGGAATCCTCTTTCCAACACCACCGAGTTTGCTAATTTTCGAGCTTGTATGAGGGAGATAAGACCGTTTGAAGTCAGGCTGTCCTTTTAAGGAAAGTTACCTAAAAATATGAAGGGTATTTTGGTCTTTTCCTTACCCTTTCAGATTTAAGCATTTTTAGTAAATAATTAGGGGTCTAAACTGATTTGATTCAGTTTCACCAAATCAATTTACGCTTACGGTTTTAGAGGAGAATTCAAGAAGAGGAAAAGAGGAGAAAAAGGAAGAACGAGCAAGGTTTTTGTGAATCAAGGATTTGTTTCGCCAAATTGAGGTATGTGAGTTCTGATAGTGTTGGGTTCATTCGCCACACACCAATCATGCTATTTTAATGAAATTTCTTTCTCAAAGTTGAAGGATTTGGTGTTCTTGAGAAGTTATTGAGTTTTAGTCATTATTGAAAGTATTTGAGTTCTTGAGGTATGAGTTTTGCAAACGAGTTGAGTTCCTTGATAGATTTTTATATGTGTTCATTGAAATCATTCTGGGTTTGTGAATTTTCGTGAATTTGGTCGATGAAACTTCATTGGCTATAAATTTAGTCGAGTTTGGGAGAAGAGGAAAAGATCAGGCAAATAATTGTGCCTAGGTCTGTGTCGTGGAGACGCTTAAGATTTTCAGTCTTTAGATAGTCACCCCTCTCTGCGCGCGGAGACGATACAAAATCCTCTGCCTAAAAAATATTTATGCGACCAAAAAGTAAATTCCATATCTGCATCGCGCCAATGTTCTTTAACTTGGGTCTTCACTCGTTCTTATGAACAACTATCTTAACCTTCCTAAATCATTGAGAGGTCCTACATTCCAACGCATAACCCTTGAATTCATAATTAAAATTCAAGGTAGAGCTAAGAGTCAAGTCTTGAGAGTTCTTCGAGTCATTTAAGAAGTCTTTTTACAAATTGTTTTGAAACTTGTTTTAAGACTTCAACATTGAGTTAAGGAGGAGTAAGAGCTGACTTCATTTTCTTTAAAATGATATATGGGAACTAAGTATTCCCAAGAGAAATGTTTTTACATTTAAGAAAAGAGGAAACACCGATTTCCAAAGAGTTCATGAACAGTTTCAGTATTATCTCTTTTTAGAGAAACCTTTTGAGTAATAATCTCAAAGTTAAGTAAGAGAAAATGTTTTCTTTAAAACATAATGAGCTAAGTATATTTTGGGAGTAGTATTGAGCACCGATATGGGGGAGAGTTCTAACAACTTATAGCCCCCATAAACCATGTAGCCAACGCGGGTAGAAAAGGGTCATACTTTTTAGATGATTCCTTTATTTCTTTTTAGCATAGGCCAGCTGATTCACTTAGTTAAGGAGTTATATATCCCGACAAAGTATAGGACAGTTCTGGCGGCGTGGACTAGACGCTGTATCATCACATAACTCATAGTGATGATTGTCGGTTAGAGAATCTCCCAAACAAAGTTTACTTTGCATTGTTGCATACAACAGAGTTGGTACTGTATTTTTTTAATACATTGAGTTGCTATCTACTGTTTTAATGCTTTTCCTTATACTGCTTTATTTCTATTACTTTATATTGAAATGAGGTTGAGTTGAGACGAGGTAACTGTTTCTTCAGTTCTAGTTCAAGTTTATATCTTGTTTATATTTCCCCTCACATGCTCGTACATTCCATGTACGTCACCATTTGTCCTGCATCTTTTATGATGCAGATACAAGTAACCAGGATCAACATCCAGCGCTTCGTTAATCCGGTTGAGTTCCAGAGTTATTGGTGAGCCTCCTTTCTTCCGGAGGATCCCTTATTTACTTTCAATTGTTCAGTTGTTAGGATAGTCGAGGGTCTTGTCCCAACATCCCTCATAGTATTAGAGGCTTCATAGATAGTTAGACAATTTTAGTTCATGAGTCTTGTTCATTTCAGTTGTTATATTCTAGACTTGAGTTGCCGCTTTGGCCAATAATGGTTTCTTTAAATATTTTGAGTTAGTTATTTTGAGTTAAAACTTTACCTTTAAAGTTCTTTTATTGTTGAGTAAGTATTTCGTTAAGAGTTGAGCCAGACCAAAGGTTCAGTTGGGGCCAGCTGTCACGACCCGAGACTACACCCTGGACTGGGCCGGCACTTGAGAATAATTACTGGTCCCCAATCGAACCCTCATCCTGGCTGAATACAAGCGGAAGACTAACTCAATCATACAAAGCTCAAAACAGAATAAAATTCATTGAAACTCAAATAATTAACTCAGAATATAATCGTATATTCAACTAGCCCAAACTAGGAAACTCAAGTCTTTAAGACATTTAACAAGATAAAAGAAACACACTTCTCAAAGTCTACTGTCTATCTATTAAGCCTCTAAATGACAAAGATGGAAGTCGGGACAAGACCCACGACATCCAGAAAAAACTGAAAAATAAATGAAATCCTCCGGAAATAAGAAGGCTCACCATAGCTAACTAGAACCCTATGTGGTATCAACGAAACTCGTGTTGATGACCCTGAATATCTGTATATGTATCATGAAGCGATGTAGCGATAATTCTAAAGCATAAACATAAGCTTGAACAGGATAAAAAGGAAACATACTTACCTCTTCTCAACTCACTCGACTCAACTCAACTCAAGAATAAGATACTCAACTCAAAGATACAATACTCAACTCAACTAAAAAGTACTCAACTCATGATACTCAAGGATAAAGCAACAGTGAAAGATGCAATAAATATGGAAAGTTGTAAAACTGTAGATAGCAACTCAATATATTAAACAATACATAAATACTCAGTGTGTATAAAAATACAATATAACTCTGTGGGAGTTTCTCTAACCGACAACCATCACTATGAGCTATGTGATGATATAGCGTCTCACCCACGCTACCAGAACTGTTCTATGCCTTGTCGGGGTATAGAAATTCTCAACTAAGTGGATCCACTAGTCTATGCTAAAAAGAATTAAGGAATCATCTAAAAAGTATGACCCTTTCTACCCACGTTAGTTACATGGTTTATGGAGACTTGAGTTATTATGAACTCGTCCCCATATTGATGCTCAATACTACTCCCAAAATGTACTCAGCTCATATGTTTAAAAACATAACTCTTTCTATGTGGTTTGAGGTTATTACTCAAAACTTATCTCTTAAAAGATATTGAACTCAAAACTGCTCATGAAACTCATTTGCAAATCAGTGTTTCCTCTTATCTTAAATGTGAAAATATTTACTCTTTGGGAATACTTAGTTCCCACATATCATTTTAAAGAAATGAACTTAGCTCTAATCTTTCTCAAACTCAATACTTAAGTCCTTAAAACAAGTTTAGAAAAAATAGTAAAAGACTTCTCAAAATAAGGTTCATGCCGAATTATGGTCTTCAATGACTCAATTCAAGATTTTCAATAACCATACATAAAACTCAATACTCGGAACTCAACAACTCAGAACTCAAGAACTTCAATGATACTACTTATTTCAAGAATGCTTGACTTAGAGGGTTCATGCGGAATTATGTGCATGAACTACTCAACCCAAGGACTCAAAGATACTTCTCATCTCAAAACTGCTCGACTTATAGGGTTCATGCGTAATTATGGGCATGAACTACTCAACTCAAGGACTTCATGGGTAATGTGTAATAGTACCATAATTAGGAATATAATCTCAAAACGGGTTAGAAACTCAATACTCAAGACTTAGAACTTGAAGATACCACTTGTCTCAAAGATACTCAACTTATGGAGTTCATGCAGAATTTATGGGCATGAACAACTCGACTCAAGGGTCTACATAATGATATGGAACTCGTGTATACGAATCTTCTTATTCTCATACTTACTTCCTCAAAACTTAGCTCAAATCGATAGTTTATCTCAAAGGATTCACAATTCAACTTAAAGACTTTCTTGAACTCTACTCTTAACTCTCTATTGAATTTGAATTATGAATTCAAGAGTTATGGTTCATGATATGAAGGATCTCACGATTATAAAGTAGAATCATGAATACATTCTCGTCATTCTTATGCTCACTTGTTTGAGTTTTAAAACAAGTTATTTTAAGTTGTAGAAGACTTTTCAAAAGACTCAAAGGGACTTCCTCAAAGCGTTCGAAAGAACTCTCAAGACTTAACTCTTAGCTCTGCCTTGAATTTGAATTATGAATTCAAGATTATGATTCATGTTATGAATGATTTCTAGATGTTTAGGAGTAGTTTAGAGTAGTTAAAATCAATAGGGAGTAAAGGTATACTTTAGGAGAATTTAGATGGGTAAAACGATAGAAAAAGGGTGGGGGTAGACGACCCGGGTGCATTTCTGGAACGGGGCACCAGACCCTAAGTTCTAGAACCCAATTCTGGTGCACTGCTGGCACATCCGTGGCGCGCCGCACCAGCTTTCCCCCAGACAACTCCGACAAATTTTCTTCTCATTTTATGATCATAATTTGACTAAAATCGAATGTACAATCACTTAGATTCGAATACCCCACATTAGTATACGATAATCAACTCAAAAGTATGCTCAAAACACTAAAACTTATCTCAAGAACTCATCAACAATCCCATAATCAAGATTTACGAATGAACTTCAAGAACACTTATCATAAACTCAATTTCTTTGATTTCAAGAATGAAATTGTACTGAAATTAACATGATTGGCGTGTGGGTGAACAAACCCAACACTATGGAAGCTTACATACCTATTCGGGGTGAAACCTATGGCGAAAATCCGCAACAACTCTCAAGAATCTCGACGAAAGCCTTGATCTTTTTCTCTTTTCTCCTCTTTTCTCTTCTTTTCTCTTCTTGAACTCTAAACTAAAATCCCAGGGATATATTAGGATTATACAACTGAACCTAATCAGATTAGACCCCTAAAACCTTACTAAAATGAATTAAATCTAATTGGGTAAGGAAAAGACCAAAATACCCCTTACTATTTCCTGGTAACTTTCCTTACTTGGACAACCCGACTTCAAACAAGCATATCTCCCTCATACGAGCTCAAGATATAGCAAACTCGGTGGCGTTGGAAATATAATTCAAAGAGCTTTCATTTGAAATCTTATGGGCCACCTAACTCATCTTGTACCGAAGGTTATGGTCGTTTGAAATTAACCCAAAACTTAGAAGAACTTAGGAATGACTTGAATGAACTCTCTTTAGTTCTTTTTGGAACTCAAGGTGCTACATCTAGTGACCTTGACACTTAGGAAAAAATTAAATTTTTTGGTAAAAACTTACTCACTACGAAGGATGGTTCAAGTTTTAGCTCAAAATATTTTCGGGGTGTTACACTAGCAATGGTTCTCGAGTGGCCGGTCGCACCCAGGGTGTAGGCTCGGGGCTAGACACTAACCATTTTTCCCCTACACTAAATTAAAATCTAATTTAAATATCTAAATAAATAGTAAAATTAATTAGAAATCCTCCTTATTGAAGTAAATGCAGAATCAATAAGAAATTCAGCTATTGCACTTTAATTCTTTAGTTATTGCGTTATAAATTCTCTTAGTTATTACTAATTATTGCAAATGTTATTCACATTCTTTTACATTCTTTCGTTATAACATTATTAATTATATTTGCTATTATATTAATTATTGCTATATTTCATCTTTCCTTATATCAACTTTACCAATGATTTTTCACATTCTTATACCACTTATATATTCCTAATTACACAATGTTTTTATTGACCCTTTAACGAATCATGCCTTGTAGAATAAATTGAAAATTATTTATAAAAATATGAACAATATCTTTGTTGGGTATAAGGCAAACATGTGATTATATATATGATTTCATAGATTGAATGTATTTTTTATGTTTAATTCTTACTTTATCAAATGGGAAAAAAATGAAAAGTCAAATAACTATCTTTGATATATGTACACATTCAATGGAGAAGTCAATTATGAGAACCAACAACAAGAACATCATCCATTATTTACCATATCAAATAAAAATTAATGTACGACAAACAATTCTAAAAACTAAAATGTATTTGTTATCTTCACATTTTCATATGACATCTAAAAAATTTAATTCAAATAATTTAATATTAAAAATATTTATACTTTTAAGCGTGAAATATATGTGCAACGTACGTGTTCGATAACTAGAATATCTATCTATCTATCTATATATATATATATATATATATATATATAAATCATAAATCGTTTGTATACTTTTTAATATAAATTTTGTTCATCTCTAATTAGACTAATTAACTTTACATCATAAGCTCAAGCACAAACACCGACATGCAAAACCTACTATTTCGAAGCTAAAAAAATATTGCTTTTCCGAAAAGCACTTTTTTTTAAAAAACATAAGAAAAATACACTTAAATTAACAATACATTTAGAAAGTCTGGTCAAATATTAATTATTTATCAAATATAACTTTTAAGTTTATTAGTCAAATATAAACTACTTGTCATTAAAAATACTTATGTAAAATACTTTTGGAAAAAATTATATTTCAAAATAAGTTAGTCTTAAATGATTGGTCAAACAGATTATAAAACTTGACATGGAGCTTCTTGTCATAGTTTTAATGGCAAGCTCACTAATTAAAGAAATAAGTTAATTGAAAGAATCACTTGGAATAATTAATAAAATTATTTCCGTGTTAGGACATCATAGTAGGATAAAAAGAAGTTATGACTTTTCTATTAAAAAACATAATTGTGTGACTTTTATAGAATAAAGTCATAATTATTTTTCCATTTATGAAATTAAACCAATGATGCAGCTTATATAGAAAAAAATTAAATAGCAAGCCATATATGCTAATTCCAAATTAATTATTTTTTGAAAAAGAAAACAAAACAGATTATAATTCATGTCAAGTCAACTTGTTTTCTATGATATAAATAGACTATTTACTATCAACTTATAACATTTCTCTCTATTTATATTCATCAATCAAAAGGAGGGTAAAAATCTTTCTTATATTTTCTTTTCTCTTTGATTTATTTTAGTTGTTTCTTATATAAATTGATTGGGTAAACAATAAATCAAACATATTATTAATTGATTTTTTATGTTCTTTTGTTAATTTATTTTAACGAACAGGAATTTAGCAAAGAAAATGACAAATTTAGGAAAGAAACATGTTGGAGAATCATCAACCTCTCAAAACAAAGCAAACAAGAAAAACAAGCGCTTTCGACTCACTGCTGAACAAATTCAACAACTTAAGGAGTAAGATTAATTTTATTTACTAAAAGAAAAAGAAACCGAACCTTTGTATATGTTCAATTTTTTATTTTGCTTCTTTAAAACGATTATTTTATTTTTGTAAGAGTCATAACTGATATAATCAAAATTTATTATCCATATAATAATTTATCTTTATGTGCTTTATTGTGAATTAGTTTATGTTTAATTCTCAGTTGATTTATTGTGTTACTTTTTTCCTTTGTTATTTAATAAGTCCATTAATATTTAGTAAAAGATCTATATGTTTTATTTTGCTATTCAATTTTTCTAATTGAGTTGCTAAAATGGTTAAAGATAATTTATTTTTCTTGTTGATCTATCATATATATGCATCTTTCATAAATGAATCAATTTGTTCTTCATTAATAACCTAAGCATAAGGTATGAGGTTCTTATGTTACAATGTCTTTATCCTTTATACTACAAAAAAATAATCTCTTATTCATGGTTGGTGTTCGATACCTTTTTTGGAGCTCGACAAATTTAAATTTTCATAGAAAAGTTTCACTAATCAAATTTTACATTGCAAAAGGCAGGACATGAACATGAGGTCTTCTGTTATTTTCCTTTTTAGGTTTTTTTTCTTTAAAAAAATGCTTACTAATGGTGTTTTTTTTTGTTGAATTTTGAAATGAAGTTTCTTGAAGAAATGTCCACATCCTGATAAGGACCAGTTAATTCAAATTGGTAAAGAAGTAGGGCTTAATCCTAAGAAGATTAAGACTTGGTTTTATAACAACAAGACTCAAACAAAGGTAATTTTAATTAATTTTTTTTCTATTAATCTAATTATATTTAAATTAATGTCTTATTATATAATGCTATTACTATTATTAATATTATTAATATTATTATTATTATTATTATTATTATTATTATTATTACTATTATTATCATCATCATCATCATTATTAATATTATTATTATTGTTGTTGTTGTTGTTATATTTATTCTTTTAATTTTATTTTTACACAATATGACCTATTATAATTTATTTTTTCATTAGATTATGCAAGAATCTAAAAACAAATGACTAGTTAAATGTATGGGTTACGTCCATGGCAAAATTAGTGAATCTCTTACGTTCGGCCCCAAAAGTGCTTATCTATATTTGGTAATTTTTTGAATGTGTGATTAGATACGAAAAATGTCCTTTACTATTCATTGGTACACTTATTTCTTCTTTTGTTTCATTTTTTTCTGTTTATGAACAATCAATTCTATTATTGACTATTTCACTTTTTAATTTTAATATAGCTTTCCTAAATTAGTTATGTATTTTGCCTTACTGAATTTATCAATAGATTTTAAAGAAAGCCCCTTGCCTCGTCAATAAATTAATTTTATTAAAGAAGTTTAAGTATTTTCATTCGGCATCCAATTTGATTCAGAAAGAACTCATTAGAACTAATGATAAAATCATGTAAAATTATTTGAAATACATGAAATCCCTAACGAGATCCATAATTTTTCAAGGACTTAATAAATGGACAAAAATTAAAGTTTCTATTTTTTATTTTGAGAATTTAAAGTCAAAGAAAATCTGATTTTATAACAAAGAACTAATGATATTCCTTTTTAAATTATTTGATGAATGAAAGAAATCTTAGAACATAAGTGGTGATTAAACTAAGTCCAGGTTAGTCAAAATAATTTGAATAAACAAATGAGAAGGTGATTAGTTTTTTGGATTGAGTAGAGCTTAAAATGGAGCATAACCCAATTTACCTAGTTTTGTTTTTCTTGTTATTTGCTTCATTACCAAGAAAAGTGATTTTTCTTTAACTAGACTATGTTTAAATCTCAAATATTTTCTTAAAAAATATTTTAACAAGATCTCTTATGAATAATTTGAGTTGTATACTTAGTCTATATCAACCAATATTTTTTTAACATGCTATCTTGAGTTGTGCAAAAATTGATCCCCATGAAAGTATGTCTAATTCAAATTAGGGTAGGTTGGAGAGAGAGTATATTTTCATGAACTATTTTTTTCATCCATGTAGAAATCAATCCTTCAAAATATATATTTCATATATGAAAGAAAATGTATGTTGTTCAAAATTAGAGCGGGGATTTGAACTTTTAAGCAAAGATGGTGGAAGAAAATGGTTTTCACACATTTTATAACAAAGGCTTAATAATACATTTTGTCCTTCAATTATTATTAAATTCTAATTATGATACTTGCACTGTCTAACTAAGCACATACACCTTGAATTAATTGAAATGTATAATTTTCATTCCTTTTCTTGTGATTATTCACGAATTTAGTCATTATTAATCGCTTTATCAGTTAATTCCATATGTGTTATTTTGCTTCATATTTGATGGTAAAATAATTTTAAAAGTAGTTCATATGACATACATCTTACCTAAGAAGACTACAAATACATATTTTGATTAGTTGAAAGTTAAATGTGATTCGTCAAATGTTAGAAGGAGCAAAGTCAAAATGGACTTATATTTTTGGGATGTAAAATGATATTATCCTAGGAACTATTAATTCATTCTCTTACTATATTTAATTAGTTCATATATATGTGTGTGTGATAGATGTTTGTTATATATATATATATATATATTTCAACAGACACAGATTGAGAAATCAGTCAACAAAACTCTCCGAACAGAAAATGAAAGATTTCGTAGTGAGAATATAGCAATGAAAGAGGCAATGAAGAAAATTATATGCCCACAATGTGATTTTGAAAGAGCAAGCAATTTAGAAAATTTGAAAGTGGAAAATCAAAGGTTGACAGATGAGGTAAACCTTTTATTTATCCTCTTTATTTTATTTACTTGGTAAACATTACTTATATGTAACAGAGATAAATTTAGTATACATTATTTGCATGAAGAAAAGTAAGGCTAGTCTGAAAAAAGAATAATCAATCTTAGAGAAAGGATTTTCGGTTAGTCTTTAAAGTAAAGTCAGTATACTAATAAATGAGTATAAAGAAGATTCTCTGCCAACCACTAATTCTATTGACAATCTTGATAACTCAATTATAATTTTTTTTTACCTTTTTTCTTTCCCACATAAAAAAAGAAAATGTATGCTCCAAAAAACTAGTAACCTCCCTTACAGTATAAACTATTGATTTTGGGAGTTAATAGTCTTTGGCGAGGAGTTGTCTAGTTACTTTTTCATACTTGAGATTTCCTTGAGCACCTTGTTGATAGAGATAGTAAATAACACTAGGTCATCAACATATGTCAAACAAAAAGGAATGTGCTTGTCATTGAATAACATTAACATAAGTCACCAATGAATTAATTGGAAACCTCATCAGATCAATCAAGTCTTTTAAGATTATATCTATATTTATTTAGTTATCTATCGATCTATTTATATCTATCTATATTATTTTAAGAATATGAACTTCATAACTTGAATGTTACATTACTATAATATCCCCCAACTGAGAACACTAAATTTAATATATCTTTTATATTTTATACTATAGTATATTAAAACTAGGCACCTTTTAACATTGAATAGATGTGCCTTTTACCGAAGGGTTATGACTTTTTCGAAGGATTGTGGCTTTTTTTTGAAGAGTTGTGACTTTTTCTGATAGGGCACAATAAATATATGTTTATACTATCATTTGTTAGCTATGAATAGAGGGTTTTAGTGGACTCAATTTTTTATTCTGTCACCTTAATTTTTTTGTAATTATTATTATTGAACTGAATATTTTTGAATATTTTTTGTGTGTTTTCTCTCTATTAGACTTCTTTAATTAGATTTTGTATAAAATTTTGTATTTATATTTTCACTAAAAAAATTAGTTCAAATCTTTAAACTTTTATAGTATTTATACTATTTAGCATGAGATATACGTGCAACACGCATGTTTGAGAACTAGTATATTATACTAAAAGTGGGAAGGTCTAAAGTGCAAAGTTGAATTACCATTTTATCCCTAACCTAAATTAATATGTTATAAGATATCTAATTAATTTAATATCAAATAGTAATTTAGTATAATATGATAGAATTTTTATAGTTTTTGTACCGATATTGTACATAATAATGTTATATACAATAATCAATCAAACAAATGGATATAAGTAGAATTAATTTTCTACAATTACTGCAGGCTATTCAATATTTTGGTTGCTTTCCAACTTCCTTAGAATTCTTTTTCATTTTCCTATACATATTTAATGTCTTGGTGTTCCTTTCAACTTTTATAAATTTCCAAATGTAACTATTGAACCATTGCAGATTCTTTGGTATTCTATTCTGCTGGGACGAGATAATTTCTAGAGTCATAACTACTCGTGGAGTAGATAAAAGGCATGGATGACCTTAGTAATGTTATTCTCCAGGAGTTTTAGCAGTACAATGCATTTCATAATTTGCAGTGAAATCTTTTTTTTTAATCGTTATATACTGGCCTTAAACTTCTTAAATTTATTGTTTTATTATTTTGTTGAATGGTTTAACATTATATTTATGTGAATTGTTTTGTTATAAATAAAAATGGCCAATCAACTTAGAATTGAGTTTCAGGGCTGTGTTTAGCTTTTTAATAGTAACTTGGTATTGTTTGAAATGCTAATGTGCATTACATTTCATTATTCAAATCGAATCATAACCACCCACAGTGGTTGGCAAACCCACTACGAAGTTCATGGTGATACACTCTTAGTTTAAAGTAGGAATGAAAATCCTCTAAGATACACCATCAGGCCGCTAATGCTCACACTTGACATATTAGCAAGTCAAGCACCTAGCAACAAACTCCACAATGTCCCTCATCATACTGCACCACCAATAATATTGACTCAAATCATCTTACATCTTGGCTACTACCGAATGAATAGAGTACCTCGAACAATGTGCTTCCCCTAAGATCAGTCTGACCAACTCACCCATTTAGGGAATACAAATCCTGCCACTAATCCTCACCACTCCCTCAGAATCAAGTGTTGCTTCCTTAACTTCACCCTGAAACACCTTGTCTCAAATAATACACAACTTCTCATCATCAAACTATATCTCTCTAATCTGCTCCGTCAAAGAAGATCAGGTCTCAACAAAGGCAATAACACCACTATCCTTTGAAATCTGTAATCGGACAAGAGTTTTGGCTAATCTCTCAGCATCCCTAGCCAATGGTTTCTCATCCACTCGTATCACTACAAGACTCCCCATGCAAGAATTTTTCCTACTCAGTTCATCTACTACAACATTGGCTTTCCATTTGTAATACAAAATAGTTATGTCATAGTTCTTAAAAAGCTCAAACCACCTACGGTGCCTCCAGGTCTCTCTGACGGAATATATATTGAATACTCTTATGATAGATGAAGACATTGTAATACACACCATACAAGTAGTGACGCCACAACTTAAGCACAAAGACCACTGTTGCCAACTCGATGTCGTGCGTAGGATAGTTCTTCTAATGAGTCCTAAAATATCTAGAAGCATAAGCAATTACTTTAACCTTTTGCATCAACAGTCCACCTAGACCAACTCCAAAAGAATCACAATACACTGTAAATCTCACACCCTTCTCAGGTAAAGTAAAAATAAGACACGAGGTCAATAAAGTCTTGATCTTTGGAAAACTCACCTCACACTAGAAACCCATACTTGTAATGACCTGATTTAGTCGTTAGGGAAAAGCCAATGAGGAAAGAATTGGGGCTGGAAAACATTTGAATAGTAACTTGGGAATCCCTAGCCTAGTCCAAATTTAGACAAAATCTAAGTCAGTGAGGTCTAGGGAAATCTGGTAATGAATGAGATATCTAATTATGAATTTTAGCACATTAGTAGATAGCTAAGCATTAAGGAATCCGTACGACTTTACAGAATCGAATTCAGGCAAATAGAACTCCCAAAACCGATCTTAGCATGAACGGGTAGTGTTTGAATGTCATGGTTTGAAGGTGTGTTGTGAAATGGAGTTTAGAACTCAAATTTTGACTCTCTATCTCCGTGCAAGCCTCCAGGGTGGGATTTATTTCTCCAGGGCATGGCTGCTGTGGCGGGATGGGGGTTGCCATAGCGGGCCAATAGCGATTTAAGTCGGAATTAAATCCCAATTTCATTATTATTTTGAAACTTTCATTCTTGAGAGCTAAGAAATGACACAAGGCTATTTCTTGAAGGTTTTCCACCTCTTCTAGCACTATAGGTAAGCATTTTACTCCCTTAATCCATTTTACGATCCGTAGAAATTAGATTCTTTGGTAATTACTAATGGGGGAAGGTTTTGATCTTAAGTTAATGGTGGAAAATCCCTAAATTGGGTATTAAGATCTTGGGTTTGGCCTAGGATTAATAATGTTGATTGTAATCTGGGTAATTAGGCCTCGTTTATTGATTCTTGTATTATATTATTGTTTTTAGACCACGAAAAAATGGAAAGTATCCAGAAAAGAAAAATTCAAGTGTCTTAAGAGGATTCAAGCTTGATTTCATGTTTGTGTGATGTATGTGGGTATTTGCTTCATTGTAATGCGTGTGTGTATGTAAATGTAGCACTATTGATCAAACCTAATGTAAATGAGTATGAATGAATGATGTATGCCATGAATCAACAATTGATTGTATGATTTTGAGAATGTACATTTTGATTGTGATTGTGGTATGATGATTGGACCGGGTGTCACATTCCGACACACTAATTGGGATCGAATGTCACGTACCGACATATACATTAAATCGGGTGTCATGTTTTTGCACACTAATTTGGATCGGGTGTCCTGTTTTGGCACACTAATTTGGATCGGGTGTCACGTTTCGGCACACTAACAATTTGGGTATGGGTTCCATGAGAGGATCATTGAAATGTCTTATTTACTTGTTAATATAAATGTAGAACTGTAAGTTGTTCTTGAAATGATAACCGGTATATGTGTGTATATATATTTTGTACATGTCATGTTTACTATGTTGCATTTGCTTATGTATGTTTCGCTTACTGAAATAGCCGCGTGATGGTACACTGTGGTTGTGTACTGATATTGCACTTGCTCTTTCTTTGTTGAGTACATGTCATCTTCAGGCGGTTACTGACAGACCTCATTTAGGAGATCACTGATCGAGACCGAATTCAAGGGTCTGCCAGTTCTTCCAGGCTGCTAGGAGTTCTCCTCTTGTTTAGTTCATTTTTTTTGGACTTAAACTAGTACTTTAGATATTCATTGGTTTAGTTTCGGGGTTGTACCCCTTTTTTTAGACTTATTGAACTTTAGAGTTTTGGTACATTGACTTTCATGTTCTAGGCGTTGTGTTCCCCAATTGTTTTGCAAGACTCCCGAAGTTTATGGGAACTCCAATTTAGTTCTGCATTTAAACCTACTTCTGTATCTTTAAATGTCAAGCTTTGAGGTTAGTTGGTTAGTAGTAATGGTTCTCCCACCGGATGTTTAGTGTGGGTGACAATCACGACGGTCTGGGTCGTGACAAAGTTGGTATCAGAGCCCTAGGTTCGTTGATCTCATTGTAGCAAAACGAGTCTAGTAGAGTCTTGCAAAATTGTATAGAGACATTTGTACTTTTCTTCAAGAGGCTATAGGACTTTAGGAAAAAAACTCATTTCTTTCTACTCCTTTCGTGCTATGACTTGAATCCAATTGGTATCTAGGTGATACAAATTAGTATCTTTCCTCCTTCACTCTATGGTCAGAACTAGAGCAACAGAAGTGGTAACACTAACACTAGCATTAGAGACAAGCATGAGGTTTTTATTATGTTCTTAAGGTTGATACCTTTATCCTTCATGGGTACTGAATCTGAAGATTCTTATGATTTTCTTGTTGATTGTCATGAGCTCTTCAAAAGATGGATAAGGTAGAGTGATTTTGTGTTGAGTTTATGATATACCAATTCAAGGGAGACGCCAAAATGTTGTGGTGGTCTCATGTTGAGTGCCGACTAGTAAATTCACAACTCAAGACTTAGGAAAACATTTGATAGCTTTCGTTATGGAGTAGTATATACCCTGAACTTTAAGGGATATAAGGAGAGAGGAGTTCCTGAATATAGAGCAATTTTGTCGCTTTGTGAAGGGATTAAGGTCAGATTTGCAAATTCAAGCTTATAGGTGACAACATTCAAGAAGTTTTGTAAGGGACCGCTAGATAATGATCACCATTACTTTGGAAAAGGCATTTAGTATTTTTGTCATAACATGTATGGGTTGTTGTGTAAGTGATGAAATTATGTTGCGACAATTAAGGTTAAAATCTCTACTACGATTTCCTAGATTGAGTGTATATCAAAGAGGGTCATGATACGACTACTCCAGTAGTAGTGGTGCTTACATGGTTAAGTTATTAAGTGTGTTACAATTGTGGAGAACCTGGACATATAAGGAGAGATTGTCCCCATCCGACTGCAACAGACTAGAGCAGTGGTACTGGCGGGAAGCGGTAGTAATGGCAGAGGATGTGCACAAGGTGGGCAAGGAGAAAATCAACGAGGCCATGGAGGCCGGGGAAATAGTAATGCAGGTAATGGAGCAGTGCAACCAGGCAAGAAGGTTGCCCTTCATGACAAAGCTGAGTTTTATGCCTTTCCGGGCAAGACCAAGGCTGAGGCGTCTGATGCAGTGATCATAAGTACTATTATTATCTATGAACGGATGGCTACTATTTTGTTTGATCCGGGTTCTACTTTTTCATGGGTGGCAATTTAGTTTGCCTTGGGATTTGATTCGGTTTGTGATGTGCTTGATGCCCCCATCCATGTTTCTACCCCAGTTGGAGAGTCTGTCGTAGTCACCCATCTTTATCGCTCTTGTCCTATCTTGTTTATAGGTTTTCAGACTTGGGCTGATTTGGTTATGTTGGATATGACTTACTTCGATATAATCTTAGGCATGACTTGGTTGTCTCCCTATTATGATGTGCTTAGTTGTAATACTAAGTCTGTGACTCTAGAAGTTCCGGGTAGGGAAAAGTTAGAGTGGGAAGGGGTGTACAAGCCTAAGCCAGCTAAGGTCACATCCTCCATTCGGGCCAGGAAACTGGTGGGGCAGAGTTGTTTGGCGTATTTGGCTCATATTCGGGAGGTGGATCTTGAGCCTCTCTCTATTGAGTCTATTCCAGTGGTGTCAGAATTTATAGAATTGTTTCCTACCGATTTGCCTGGTATGCCTCCGGAGAGAGATATAGATTTCTCCATTGATTTAGAACCTGGTACTCGCCCCATTTCCATCCATCCGTATCGCATGGCTCTGGCAGAATTAAGAGAGCTTAAAGCTTTAATCCAAGATCTTCTTGTTAAAGGATTCATCCGTCCTAGTGCTTCCCGATAGAGTGCCCCTATTTTGTTTGTTAAGAAAAAAGATGGTAGTATGAGGATGTGCATAGACTATAGTTAATTTAATAGGGTCACCATTCGAAATAAGTATCCACTGCCTCGTATAGATGATCTTTTTGACCAGTTGCAGGGGGCATCCATTTTCTCAAAGATTGATCTAAGGTCTGGTTATCATCAATTAAAGATTAGGCCTGGGATATACCAAAAACAACATTCAGAACCCACTATGGGTACTATAAGTTTCTAGTTATGTCGTTTGGGTTGACAAATACGCGTGCAACTTTCATGAGTTTGATGAATGGTGTGTTCAAATCATTTCTGGATTCGTTTGTTATTGTGTTCATTGATGACATTTTGGTTTATTCGAGAAGTAAGGAAGAGCATGCCGACCATCTTCGTATCATTCTGGGTGTTCTTGGGAGACAAAAGTGGTATGCTATATTTTCTAAGTGTGAGTTTTGTTGACTTTGGTTGCCTTTTTGGGACATGTAGTTTCAAGGGAAGTGGTAATGGTAGATCCCCAAAAGATTGAAGCAGTTAAGAATTAGGTCCGGCCTAGCTCTGTAACTGAGGTTAGGAGTTTTGTGGGGCTCGCTAGCTACTATCAATGGTTTGTGAAAAACATTACTTCTATTGCCACACATCTAACAAGGTTAACCAAAAAGGAGGTGCCTTTCGAATGGACTGAAAAATGTGAAGAGAGATTTCAAAAGCTCAAGACTCTTCTGACCACAACACCTATTCTAGCACTATCGGTTGAAGGTAAAGATTTTATTGTTTATTAGGAGGCTTCACATTCAGGTTTGTATGCTGTGTTGATGTAGAATAAGAGTGTCATAGCTTATACATCGTGGTAGTTGGAAGTACATGAGCAAAATTACTCGACACATGATATGGAGTTGGCAGCGGTAGTGTTTGCTCTCAAGATTTGGAGGTATTATCTTTTTGGTGTCAACTATATGATGGTATTTACTGACCACCGTAGTCTACAACATGTATTCACTCAAAAGGACCTAAATCTGAGATAGCAAAACGATGGATAGAGTTACTCAAGGATTATGATGTGACCATCCAGTATCATCCATGTAAGGCTAACGTGGTGGCAGATACATTAAGCCGGAAGGCGGTGAGTATAGGTAATCTAGCTTGCTTGGGTGTAGCCAAGCGACTTTTGGCTAGGGAAATCCAAACTTTGGAGTCTATGTTCATGCAGTTGGGCATTTCAGAGAAAGGTGGGGTGTTAGCTAGCATTGAGCTTAGGGCCACCTTTATCGAGGAGATTAAGGCCAAACAGTTCGAGGATGAGAATTTGAATGAGATTAGAAAGAAGACAGTGTCTGGGAAGGTACAAGATATGGTTCTTGATGCATGGGGTGTGCTAAGTTTTAAAGGAAGTATTTGTGTTCCTCGAGTGGATGACTTGATCCATAATTTATTGACAAAATCCAATGGTTCACGGTATTCCATTCATCCGCGTGTGATAGAGTGTATCGAGATTCTAAGCGACTTTACGTGTAGCCTGGCATGAAGAAAGACATAGCGGAGTTTGGGGCTAAGTGCCAAAACTGCCAGCAAGTGAAATATGAGCACCAAAGACCTGCAAGTTTGCTTCAGAGAATGCCTATTCCGGAATGGAAGTGGGAAATGATAGCTATATATTTTGTGGTTGGTCTTACCAAGTCATTGGGAAGGTATGATTCTATTTTGGTAGTGGTTGACAGATTAACTAAGTCAGCCCATTTTATTCAAGTCAGAACAAACTATAATGCTCAACAGTTGGCTAAGGTTTATGTGAAAGAGATAGTGAGGCTGCACGGAGTGCCCCTTTCTTTCATCTCAGATCGGGGTACGTAATTCACATCCAAGTTTTGGGGAAAATTGCATGCGGAGTTAGGTACTCAACCCACTTTCAGCACCACGTTCCATCCGCAAACGGAAGGGCAGTTAGAGAGGACTATTCAAGTGTTAGAGGACATGTTGAGGGCATTGGGATAAGTTCCTACCTTTGTGTGAGTTCTCCTATAATAACAATTACCGCTTCATCATTGATATGGCACCGTTTGAGGCACTTTATGGGAGGGGGTTTAGATCACCCATAAGGCTGGAAGATGTGAAACCTTTGGGGGTTGAATTGGTGAAGGATGCTCAGGATAAGGTAAGAATCATTCAAGCTAACCTTCTAGCAGCCCAAAGTCGACAGAAAAGGTATGTAGACCATAAGGTAAGAGACATGTCATTTCAGGCTGGGGAAAAATTTCCAGAAGTTGAGGACCAAGTAAACAAAGTCTTTGAAGGTTCAATGGAAGCATCGTCCAGTTAAGGAAGCTATTTATGAAACTAAGAAGGACATGCGAGACAAGTATCCCAAGTTATTCAACGATTCATGTAGTACTCTACCATTACTTAATCCAGTCTTTCCTAAGCTGATCATTTGGGGACGAGTGATGGGTAAAGTGTTATATATTGTAACGACCTGATTCCGTCGTTGGGAAAAGCCAATGGGAAAATAATTGGGGCCATAAATATTTTGAGTAGTAACTTGGGAATTTCTAGCCTAGTCCAGATTTGGATGAAATCTGAGTCTTTGAGGTCTAGGGAAATCTGGTAATGAATGACAAATCTAATTATGAATTTGATCATATGAGTAGATAGCTAAGACATTAATGAACCCGTATGACTTTACAGAACCGAATTCGGGCGAATAAAACTCCCGAAACTGATCTTAGCGTGAATGGGTTTTGTTTGAATGTCATGGGTTGAAGGTGTGTTGTGAAATGGGAGTTTGGAACTCAAATTCCTACTTTCTGTCTCCGTGCAAGCCGCTAGGGTGGGATTATTCCGTTAGGGTGGAGCCACTGTGGCGGGATGGGGGCCGCCATAGCGAGCTGATGTTTGCGTAATCAAGACACAACTTTCGATGCAAGTGTCTACGATTGTACAATAGTTTAGTAACCCAACCAAGGGTTGGGATCGTTCCCAAGGGAGTGGTTTTGAGAATTATTAGAAATATAAAATTTAGTTCTTACTAGTCATAGCTAAAGATATTATCGATTAAAAACATTGTAAATTAAATGAGGACACAAGAGTGTCAATTAACAATGGGGTTTTTTTTGTCACAAGTAAGGTAAATACAACAAATTAAACAAGGATTTCTAAGTAATGAGAGGGAATCCTTGGGATGTGAAGGGAATACGGATTAAGCTAGATTATTGGGTACATGCTTTCGATAGAAGATTCATAGAATAATCGTGACTAGGCTAAACTTTAAGGGGGATAAGCTCTCTCTCGAGCAACTTACCCCATTTCAAATGCGTTCCTCTCGGACACCCACTTGCCGCATGAAGAACAGCCTACGCCTTAACAGACTCACTCTTTAGAGCTGAGTGTATGGGAATGAGATTAGGATTCACTCTCTCGAGTTGAACCTCATGTCGACCCACTCCCACCGGCCATCAATTTAGTAGTTTTAGTTTTACGACCTCTCTCTCAAGCAATCCGAAAACACATAAATAAACTTGTATTTGCAACTACAAATTTATTAAATTCATCCACAACTACTAAACGAAATCACAATTAAACTACGATTAAACTATCAGCAAGCAAAGACCCAACAATTATCTTAACCCATATTCGCTAAATCACACCCCAAGAATTGGGGTTTTTAGCCACACATGTATAAGAGATAGAAATTTATACCAAATTGAGCTCGCATTCAACTGGGTATGAAGATGTAAGTCTTGATACAAGCTAAAATTGAAGAATCCAAGAGACCCAAATCCAAATCTTGAGGATGAAACCCTTTGGATCTTCATGTCTTCAAAACCCTCTCAAACTTAGAGAAAATATACCAAAAAGTACAATTCTATATGAAAATTATAATAATTGTTCCACTCTTAAAACTACAACTCTAACTAGTATTTATAGTTTTTATAGATTTGTGTTGCAGCGGATCATTCAGTGTCGTTAGTCGAAATCGCCGATCAACTCAACGATTCCCCCTTTGGTGTAGCTCATCGCAGTCTTGCACCAGCCTTCAGTATCATCATGCTCTGGATCATTGGGCGACATGGTACTAGTTCACGGAACTTCTTGGCGATGCGTCGACTGCTCCCTTTCTCCACCGACTTGATCTTTTCCTTCGGGGCTCAGCACACTGGAACAAAAGGCGCAGTAAGACCCTTCGGCGACTCGCCAAGTGGACTCGGCGATCCTCAGGCCTTCATTTCTTCGTTCTTTTCAGCCCTTTCGTTCCTTTTTGCGACGTAGTGTCCATGCTTTCCTTCAAACTTCAAATACCTAAAACTTAAGGGTTTTCATCAGATATTGAGATAAAATAAGCATTTGAGGACAGAATTTCTATTAAACTATTTCCCTAAATGAGTCCAATTTGTGGACTCATCAACACCCCCAACTTAAACTTTTGCTTGTCCTCAAGTGAAACTCAAGTTTAGTAGTTCAACAAGGATGTCTCAAATAGTGCTACACAAGACTCAATTATGAATGTACACAACAAGACTCAATTTACTTATGCAAGGATCAATTGTGTACTCAAAGATTCAAATTGTGACACACTATTACCAAATATTCTCAAGCTCGCAATACTTGCTTCAAATGCAAGTTCAAGCTCAACAAAAGCTTTCGAATGCCCTCACACAAATGATGATTCCATTTTCAAACGCAAAGGTATAATCAATTTAAAGTTCAGGAATCAAATACAACCCTCACACTCAAAAAGATGAACACAGTGCATGCTTTCACTCATAGGTTTGCCCATATTTTCCAATCAACCTTTGTTTCGACTTTCTTAAGATCACAAAGGTCTTAACAAGGCTTGTAACGGGGCTGAGTGTAAAAATATAGTCATTTAGGCTCAATGACTTTTATCCTCATGAAATGTGGTTCTCTCAACACTTCCTTTCTTTTTCCTTCATCATTTTCATTAGTGCATCATAGGTCATCCTATTATTCATTTCCCATGGATTGTTCGGAACCCTATTTCTTTGGTACTTTATTCCACAACTTTCTTTTTTTTTCTTTTCTTCTCTTTTCCCTTTTTTAAAAAAAAATATGAAAGGGTTCCATTTTTCTCAACACCATGGGTTAAATGAGACTTTCCTTGCACTTCTTGACTTTCCCTTTTCTTTTTCACCACACCCCCAACTTAGGCTTTTGGCCTAAGTTGGCTATTCAATTAACCACAATTCAAGAGGATTATAGGTAATGGATTAAGAAAGGTCTAGTTTTCATCAAGTTTCTTCCAAAGAAGGGTAAGGCTCAAAGGGTGTTCAAGAGAGAATCACACGCTCACAAGGTAGGTCACAAAAGAGGTATATGTCAAATTGGTTCACACACTTCGAAGTTGCCTAAGATAATATCAAGATAAAGTCTTACTTAGTCAACCGGACCAACATGGAAAATTCTAGGTGTTGTCATGCATGGTTCCAGGTAAGCTTATCACAAAAGGCATCGACACTTAAGTCAAACAAGACTCCACACCTTTGCTAGTGTGCAACAGTCATCATAAGAGAATCGATTTGATAAATGGCTAATCACAACGAGATGCAAAGAGTTCACATAGTGTCTATGCAACTTCATTTGGCCTCATCGTAGCCATACATTCATGTTTGTTCGATTATAAGAACTATTCAAGTCATCGGTATTGATCAAAACCGAGACTCAAATTTGCCAAGGAACAGCCACATTCACGAGCATATAAAGGGTGGCGAAAATGTGCAAAAAATTCAAAAATTTTCGGAAGGGTCAAAATTATTTTGCAATTTAAAATAAAAAAGAAGAGCCATAAGCTCGAACATCCACATAAAAGCAGTATTAACACAACAATAGCTCACAACCCAAATACTCAAACAAAACACGATTTACGAGTAACACATAAAGGTGTGGGCCTCACCCCACCATAAACAAAAACATTTGTCCTCAAATGCAAATAAGATTATCCAAAATTTAAAAATAACGAAAGACAAAGAGAGAGGTAAAGAGGGGATCATGTCTAAGCAGTCGCTCCATCTGTCTGGGTCTCCGTGTCTGGGGTATCAAATTAGCCTTGAGCTTCCGTACTGTAGGTAACACCAGAAGGATCAGCTCCACTAGAGATAGCAAATGGAGTGTCTGCCATGGAAGCCAGTACAACTGCATCTATCATAATTGCTTCAATCTCTGTCAGGTCCTTGTCTGCAGGTTCCGCAGTTTCCTCGAATATTTTCTCATTTGTCTCTTCCTCTGACTTCGGCTTAGCTGTCTGCTCAATTCTATCCTTATTTCTGATGGTGGCTGAAGGTATTTCTGGCATATTTGGAATCTCCGCCGTTCTGAAAACCATGCACATGTCGGTGGCCTTCAACTGATCCACATCATTATTCAGAGCAGTAATAACTGCCTTTAACGCTGTCACTTCATTTGTGGCCCCTTGGTCATGCTCGCACACCACTATTCTAGCCTCAAGGGCATCAATGGTAGCTTTTATTGGTGTCACAACATCAGTCAGGGTAGTCTGAATCATACCAGGGATGGAGGTTTCGAGTTTGGCTGCTCGACGATCCGCAGAATAGGCAAGCTGTCCCATCCGAATTAATGATACCTGGGTGATCGGAGTTCGGAAGATAGTAACAACAGTGGGTCTGGGGGGCAGTGCAACAATAAAAGAGCCTGGAGTGTCAAAGGGAGTAGATGTACTAGTACTTGGAGGCCCAGGGGCCAGAGTAGGCAAAAATTCCTTCACATGTCTGGATTTAGTGGACTGTGCTTCCTTCTGCTTCTTCTCTGCCTGTTCTTTAAGATATTCAGCTTCTATTATCTGGATATCAATGGAGCATGTGGGAATTACCTCCACATCTTTCTTTGCATCTCTAGGTACTCGAGCCTGTTTGCACGGTTCAGTGATTAATACCCGGAAGGGCAGTGAGGTTAGGTGCTGCCTTGCACGCCTAACCATCTCTTATGTAATGATCCATCCCAAGTTTAGCGTTGTTCTCTTAATAAGACAACCTAGGCAGGCTGGTTTTGCGTGGCGAAGGATAGATTCATTATCTTAAGGCATAATCGTGCTATTGATGAAGCCAAACCAATATCTTGCTGCCTCATTTAGGTCCTTCTTTTCGATAACTACTTCAGTCTCAAGCCACTTTGGTGTACCATCAGATATTAATGGGGCCAACCATGCTTTCATGCTTTCCAGTGATATTTTTCTGATCATGATTTGACTGTTGTCCACAAGTGTCGCGGTGCACCCCAGAACAACATTTATAGCAGAAGGGTCACAATGCACTTTCTTTCCCCTGATAACTACATAGTCAACCTGTTCAAATTTGGCTGCCGATTTCTTCCCATATGGTATCAATGCACTATACGCACTGTAGAACTCTCTGACCCATCTTGAAACATATGGGCCATGGGGCTTTGTGAAAATCTGGAAGTTATGCGATTAAAGACATCTCATAATCTCTGGATACGTATCAATCACTCCATCTGTAGAGGGACTCTTTTCTTCAAGAATTGTACTTAATCCCTCCGTCTTCAATCTGTTCATTAACTTGGGAGAAGGACCCTGTATTGGTGATGCCAACATTATTGCTTGTTCTGGGATTGGGGGAATAAGAGTGGTCAGCGGAGGCTTCCAGATCCTAGATGGATCATTCAGTTTTTTAGATCGCAACTCAGCTCTCTGTGCCATTATCAGTTCATCATCATCAGAGGCTGTGCTTTGGATTTCTTGTTGTTCATCATTACTCCAAGAAGTAGTGAGATAAGTGTCATAAATGCCCTTGCTATAAGAGTTGATCTCTGGTGATGTTGGTGCCTTGCCTTTTTTTCTCCCCTTTTTACCAGTTGTGGAAGGATTTGCAGCCCTGCCTTTTGATATAGCTGCACCTTCATTGCTTTTAATCCCCTTACCCTTATTTCGGGGTGGCATTTTTCTACCTGCGACTTTGGGTCTGGCCATGTCTGCAATACATTGAGAAAAAGTTGGCAAATATTCATGTAAAAATATTGAAAGTTTACTACAGACAGATTTGACGATCAAGTCAGCCAGTTGCCAATGACTTTCGGCAAATATGGGTTAGCTCGCCGAAAGTTCCAGTGTTGCAAGGGCTTAGGGGTGCGGACAAAGGGAGATCAAGAATACTCTCGGAGAGTCGTTAAATACTCCTGGCGATCTTAGGCTTCTCGCCGAGAGGTACAGAACCAAACATTAGGTACAACTTGAAATTAAAGGTGAGGTAGGGTCTTTCGGCAAATCGCCAAGTGATTTGGCAAGCGCAACTCAGCACGTCGAATGGCTCAATCATGCCTACATTCAACTCAATTTATCGAATTCAACCCCGCAAACCCCCGAAACAAAATTAAAACATGCACTAGATCAATTAAGTTTACAGTTTTCCCGGCCTTTGCCCAACTTAAACAGTATGCAGGAGCACCTCATAAAATTTCATTCATGCTAAATCATAAGAATATGATTCGAAAATTCAAAGCAGACGGGTTGGATTCGTGAATCAAAAGAGGCACTTGAATAGTCTAAATTTATCAGAAAGGCACAATACACGACATAGGATAAAATTACTTGCAATGAGAGTATAAATATCACAATTAAATGCAGGGTTTGGAGAACCAATATTTTAGGCAGATTAAGTCAAGACTGTGATGCTAGGCAGCAGATTAGTACAGATCCAAGCACTACTAAATTAGCTAAAATACTCATGAGATGCGAAAATTTTGAAAATACTAAGTAGGTGCAATTTTGTGAAAATTGAGAGTGAGAGAATATGAAAAAGGTTGAAAGTCAAAACCCGTGGCTTTATAAAAACCATCCAGATCTCACCCATTCAGTGGTATTACTTGAATTCGCTTCGTTACTCAGCGATTCACTGAGTGTTTATCTACCTCACCGAGTTTTACAGGACTCTTAGTCAAAGTGAAGATCCAAACGGCAGTCTTTGTTGGGGTCGCCGATCTAGTCGGTGATTTGCCAATTGGGCTTGTGTAATTCATCCTATACTTTTCACAAACTTTTCATGCCAAATCTTACAAAATCAAAACACCTTTATTTCAAAAATAAAAAAATTACAAACATTTAAGGGTTTTGGGTTACCTCCCAAAGAGCGCCTTAGTTAACGTCGTGGCACGACGCAAGTTAATACTAATACTCCAATGGTGAGGTTTGCCTCAACTTCATTAGGCTATCCTTCTTTAAAATCCAGATAGAGTTCAGTCAAAACTTGATCCATTTGAGAACCTAGTAGTTGAATAAGCATAGCATGGGAGGTCGTCATCTCGTTCAACAGCGATACATTCTCCCTGAGATCCTCCAGTACCCCCTATATTACTCATTGGATTTCTGAAGTAGAAGTGTGAGCATTTCTTTGTTCTGTCCGTCCTCATTATTCTTAATTCTCATTCGTTCATGAGGAGGAATGTAGCTGTCTTTCTTGTTGCACTGGACTTCAAGATCCTCAATTTTCTTTGTCAGCTCATCTAACTGAGTTAGCAGGATCACTAATGTAACGACCCTCAAAATAAAGTAGGATAAAGTAGAGCCTCACATAGGTTTTATGCATTAATAAATTGTCAAAATAATGAAGAATAGCCTTTTAAGTGAATTTTAAAGAGTTTGGAAGTCAAACGTCAAGGAACGACCAAGACGTTCGAAAACTAGTCTTTTACGTGTTGGTGTGTTCTAGTATGTTGTTCATGTTTTTATGTGTTGTTTGGAGTCTAAAATCAGTGGAGGTGACCCTAGTGTCTTAATAAATGTTTTTAGGGTCAAAACATTCGGATACAACATCCCGGGGGCCACCCTATGGGTCCCCGAGGAAGACCCCAACCTTGTCCAAGAAAACTGCCAAGACAGCTTGAAGTTGTGCTTGGAGGGAGAATGTCCGCGTCGCGGACTAGCTCTACCAGGGCCAAAAGTTTGGTCCGCGTCACGAACACATCGCGGACTCTACTGTCTCATAATTTAATTTATGAAAACTTGTGCGAACACCTCCGCGTCGCGAACTTATTTCCCGACGAAATCTGCGAAAATAAAACTCAAGTTTGACTTGTTGAAAAGGTCCAACTATGTGAGGGGTAGTTTGGGTAATTTGGGAAATTATGATAAACGTATATTCTACTTATTTTAGGGTATTTTAAGTTGGTTAAAACTCCAAAACCTAGAATTAGACCCCATTCTTCAAATTGACCCTTCCCTCTCAAAATAGATTCTCTCAAAAACTTCATTGAAGACCTTGATGAAGCTCAAGCTAGAAGATGGATTTTAAACTGATTTCTTCCTCAATTTCTTGGGTCTTCAATAATTATTGTATGGTGAATCTTGATTCTTGAATAACCTCTCATTCAAGGAGTTCTATCAAAGATTTTCAAAAGTGATTCAAAAACCAAAATTCCCAATTTTTAATCTAAACATGGGTTCCTTGTCAAACGATTTTCTAATTCATTCTATTGATGAATTAATGTTTTTAAGACAATCTTCAAAGGAATTCTTGAAGAATCCATAATCCCCAAATTCTCGAAATTGGCCTATGATGTGGGTCTTTGTGAATATGATCTCTATTGGTGAAATTATGTTTATATTAGATTGTATTGATGTTTCTTATGATTATCTATACTTATTCATGTTGAATAGTTGGTATATTGATGAGTTGAGGATTATGGCCTTATGGGCAAAGTTATGGGTTGATCCCTTTGTTTATGGAATTGTACTTAGACTATGTTTATGATATTGAATTACATTATTGATTACTATTGCTACCTATGCCAATTGATTATGAATTGTTCAGGATTGATCCATGGTGATCTTGGATTGGAGAATTGGTAAGTTGACCTAACTTCTAGTCTATAGTATGAGAATTGATGTTGTGTGGTTTGATCCACTTATGGTGGAGGTGTTCACTTCTTGTCTATCTATGAATGTTGAGATCATGGCCTTGAAGGCAGTAGATGTGAAGTGAATTGATGATTATGATGCATATGTTTATGAAGTTATGCTATGAAGGTTATGTATGAAATCCTCAATGCTAGCATGATGTTTAAAGTGTGTTGATGATGAGGAGTATAATGTGAATGATAATGTTAGGGATAAGGTGTGGTCTACATGATTGATTATGTTAGGTATTATTGTGGAATGACCCCTACCTATATGACCCCTATATGAATGTTTGATCATATACATGTTAGGAGTACCTATTCAATGTTGAATGTGTGCTTGTGTCCTATGATGAAGTGTGGGTGTGTGGTCTAGAATCCCTAAGGGCTTTATATGTGAATTGCTCATGAATTGGGGACATTGTGAATGTGTTGTGATCCTTTTAAGGGAAGAACACTCAATATCAATGTTGTTGCTAATATGTCACTATGAGTATCAATATGCACACACATACACTCTACATGTATAGCTATGAATATGTTGTGTTATGGTGTCTATTGAAAGGTGAACTCTTAAATACACCCTTACATCTTATTATGCATGCAAAGTGTCTGATTAGCAAGGTATAAATATGTGTTGTATAAAGGTATTTATATGGAAGGCTTTCTCACTTATGCACACACATGAATGAATGAATAAGGTTTATGATAATCTAGGGAAAGTGAGTCTCTTGAAAGGTTTCCTCAATTGTACTCTAAACTAGACTATGTTATGAATATGGTATGATTATGTGAAAGGTCATTCCCACATAATGTAGGTTTTATGATGAAAGGTCATTCTCATCTTAGATACCTTTGAGCTATATGATATGAGGGATTAAGTACCTAAAGCCTATTTTATGAACTAAAGTTAAATAAAGGCTTAAAGATGTTTAAAAGGGGAGTTGGAGCTTAGCACCAAGTGAACATGAAAAATGAGAGTGGAGGCTTCACGTTTAGCAAGTCCGACTTCCCATAAGAGAACCTTCACGTTAAGCAAGTCTGGGTTCCCAACATAGATGTTGTCTCTTGAGATGGAAACCTGCACGCTTAGAAAGTCAAGGTTTTCTAGTAGTAATCTCCTTGTTCCATAACTATGTGCCCCCGTAGGTATTAGCTTAGTGGATCCACTAGATAGCTATTATGTATGTAGGTCCTACTTTGGCAAGTAGTACCCTTTCTTTTTAGTGTGGGAGTAGAACACCGGATTCCATGTAGCTCACATGGTCTATGTCGGTTATGGCAATGTCTCCCAAAAATTAAGAAATGTACTAAGATAAGAATATGAACTGTAGTCATGATTTCTTGAAGAGTTACTTAGTGTAGGTAGGACTATGGACCCTACTTATGCATTGCACAAGTGGACTCTAAGGGAGGTTATGATTAGGCTCTTTATGTAATGAAGACTATGGTCTATGTATGTTAATATGAAAGCATGTTAAGGGTGACTTTACTTATGTCAAGACATGAAGTATTATTATGCATGTGAATTACACGTATGACTTCCTAATGGGTTTGCTTAGTATATGTGGGGGTATGGGACTCCATGTGTACATTGCACAAGTGAGCTTGGGAAGGGGTTGTGAAGGTAGTTTACCTATGATATGAACTAAATGGGTTATGACTAATGATGTAGTAAAGGAATGAGTCCTTATGTGATGTTATGAAGTATGTTGGACTTATGTCTAATGTTAAATGAAGATGTTATGACTTGTTGAATATGATGTGCCTAGTCTATGGTGGCTCCCTAGGAACACTTGGTGTGAGTAGAATTATGGGATGCTACTTGCACATTGCACTAGTGTGACTTGAGGGTTGTCTTAGGTGATGGTTCATATGTGAAAACTGTCTTATAGTGTGCTTATGACTCTATGGATATATGTGGTTGGATTAATGAAGGCTATATGTAAATTCACCCTTGGTAACCTTAAGGTGATACATTGAACCAAGTATCCCTTAAGGGCTGCCTGAGGAAAGGAGTTAAGATAAAGAGGAAGGTAATGTATTGTATGCATTGAATGTGCCTAAAATGTTATAAATGGCTCCATGTGCAATTATGAATGGGTTCCATGTGGATGATGATGTATGTGGTTTATATTGTACCTAATGTAGTAAATGTTCTTGAAGTTTCTCTAAAAAGGCATGATGCATGGTTTCCAACTAAATGTCCTTTTAAGAGCATGTTTTGCATGGTTATCCTACTTAGTGCATTCTTGTACCAACACCATTCTTCTTCATCTTTTTACATCAAGTGTAGGTGATGGTGACTAAAGGGTCTTTCGTAGAAGTGATGGGCTTGACTTACTAATACCAAGTTCGGGTGTGTCCTTGAAGATTCAAGGACCTTTATGTTAAAGAGTTTCCTTAAGTTTTATGTAAGTTTCTTTTGTAATGTAAGGGATGTGTCACTCTTGTATTGTAGTCATGTTTTAAGATGGCTACCTTGAGAGGTAGTACTCCAATTTTTGTATTAAATATTTAATGAGGTGACTTTTATATCTTGTGTTATATTATGAAAAACTTTTAAATTTTCCGCTATTTTTCTATGATAAATTCTATGCCGAATGCTACGGGATTGTATAAGACCTCTGAGAGGTCGAATACGCCGGTAACGACTAGGGGGTGTTCTCGGGTCGTTGCAAACTTGGTATCAGAGCATAAGGTTATGAAAATGGTTTTAGGATTCAACGTCTCATGAGCCACGTCTAGTAGAGTCTTGTTCATCGGTGCGAGTCGCGACACATATATGAGCGAGAGGCTATAGGACGATAGAAGTTTCACCTTCTTCATTACTCTTGTGTTGTGCCGTAGAGCTTAACTCCCTATGATCTCTCTCTTATTTTCCCTTGTCCGGTGGTCTTCTAGATGTGATTACTTGGAAGGGGTGATGTTGCAAGGATCGAGGGAAGAGAAAGTGAGTTTTAATGCTTATTATGATGTGGTGACTTTATGAGTATATATATGAAAGTAGATTTGGAAATTGTATTGTGATACCAATCATGGCTATGTGTGACCTATGAGGTTGGGAGCATTACATTAAAAATGTTGAATGGTGGTGTACTTCTCTTATGGTAAGAGTCGTTATGGTAAGAATGAAATCCTTTTTAGCATGATGAGTTGCTTTATGGTGTTGTATTGATAGTAGAAAGTCATGGTGAAGATTTGAGGAGTTTTGAAGGAATGTGGTAACTAGTGTGAGTTCAAAGTTTCCTTTTTCTTATGAGTGATGCTTCTTGGTTGTCCTTGTGTGAATCAGAGTTCTTGTGTAGGCTTGCCCTAAGAGCGGAAAAAGGGCTTTGTCCCATGAGTTGGGATAGTGTTTTGCTCTAAGGTTAACTTGGAGAGTTCTCTTAATTCATGGGAAGGACAAGAGAATAGATGTTGACCAACTCTAAAGAGGATAGTTGTCTTGTAAGGTTGATCTTAACTATGGTCATTCAAAGAGGGTGTTTAGATAATACCTAGGCATGGTTGAGCAGAAAGTTACACCAAAGGTGATGATAATGGTATGGTGTGATAAAGAGTTGATTAAGCTCACCCCAAGTGGGGGATAATGTGCCCTTAATATTTCTACATTGATCTACCTTGAGTTCTCCATGTTGAGAACCACTTTGGGTGATAGATATGAAGCGGAGTGGTATAGAACCTCATTTTGTTTGGATTCTTGAAATCCTCACCTAAGGGAGTATAGTGAAGATTTAGTGGAGAATGGTTCCTACCTTAAAGATGAAGGAGGTAATGATTAAAGGAGTTTGCATAACTTGATTCCAAAAGGGGGACATTGTGCTTAATTGGTAAGCGATAGTTCTCTTGGTTACTTTAATGTTCTCTTAGATGGGTTTACCCTAAGTGGGGGATGATGAGTGAGTAGTAAGGTTGTTGATATTCTTATCTTTTCCTTCTATTCTTATTCAAGCTTGAGACCAAAGAGTTCCTAGTAGCTTGTTCATGTTTGGAGTCTTGCATATGATTATGAGTTGCATGATCTCCGTATGTTATGCATGTCCTAGAAGACACTATGTTATGCATGTTTTGAAGGATTATTACTACATAAAAATGAAATTTTAGTAATAAAATTCATGTTTCTCATGTCAATATGCATCTTTATATGGTGAATTCACTCTTGACTTCATGAGGAAGAGAGTATGAGCATGCTTAGGTTAGAAGTTGGAATTTCTCCTTAAAAGAATTGACCTTTGTGTAATGCTTGCTTATG